>JZKD02S1008056.1:71189-116091 GCA_000966675.3 Picea glauca
TCATGAGCATGAAAATATATTGGGAAATCTTAGTGAAATGTTTCATCTGGACCATCATTCTCTCCAAACATGCTTGGGGACGGTCATTCACTCTAGAGGAGAGAGAACATCGCTAAGAGTGAATATATGGAGCTGAAAGTACCATGTAAATCCTTGGTGGTATGGGTTCAAGAGGCAAGTTGTTAGGCCCATGTATTTAAGAAGTCATTGTTAGACCCATAAAGAAGTTGAAGAAGGGGGTTATCACGCCCGTAAGATGTTGAAGATGTGGGTTGTGAGGCCCGTGTGTGGAAGAAGTGGGTTTTCTTGCCCATAAGTTGTTGAAGAAGCAGGTTGTTAGGATCGTAAGCATTCTCTCCATGTAAAAGAACGGTTGGGAATTATTTTATCAAGGTGCCAAGCTACAACTATAGGGCTTTGATACTTCCTATCCAACCTATTTTTGAATCCACAGAAGGGAAGTGGGGTCTTTGAAGGACCGTTGAGTAGAGAAGGGGAACACTTCTTGTTGTTTGAAAGGCTTGTGGGGAATGAGGGACTGTAGGCTAGCTGTTATTTTGGCACTTGAATCTGAGCATTGTTTCTATTTGAAAAACTCAACCTGGGTTTGGACTTTCTTCCCCAAGTGGAGTTTATGCCTGGTTTAGGGCTGACGTGCTGCAAAATTATAAGTAGAAGAGTCTAAGGATAGGAGGAAATCCATAGGTATGCATGCAGTTGGTGGATATTTATATCAGATAAGTGTTCACCAAGTGTTTTTTTTAATTACTGTATGAATGATTATGTACTCATTTTGGTATATTTTTTGTGTTATTCATATTTCAACATACAACTATTAAAATGGTACAATAACTATAGTCATGGGTTATTTGTCATGGTTATTTACTGTTGAAATTACACTTAAATTGTACAGAAATTTTGATTATGTGACTGTTGTCATTGGTTTTTATTGTTGTAAATATTCCTTGAATATTTGCTGGCAAAATTATATCTTTACGCATATGCACAATTTTTGTGTGTTTTCCTTGAGTTTATCCTTAGAAATTGTTGTGTTTTATCCCAGTTTGGGATTTGAAATGTCTTGTTCCTGGTATGGATAGCTCATGGGTTGAAATTCCCAGGTGAGCGACGAGAAGTAAATAACTAGATATTTCTCAAGGAATGAGAGGGTTCTCTAAGCCCGGGTAAAGCATGAGAAGAAATTGGGGGGTATTCCTAGCTGTGAGGTCCTATTTCAGACTGATAGACATAAATTCTATTGAAAACTCAAAAAATTGACTAATTCCAGAAGTGCATTGCTAAACTTATGGAAACCACGCTATCACTCAAAAATAATATCAGTCGTCAAATCAACATAGAAAATCAATATTGTCCATTGATCGGAGTCCCTCATGCTCAAGGGCTTGTCGAGGATCAAGGCCATTATCAACCATCAGATCCATCAGAGGGAGGATCCATTAAATCATGATCGTTGATCACAAAGGGGCCATTGGATTATATGGTTGGAGTAACCCTAGAGACTAGGACTAGAGCTACTTTGATGGAAGGTTCCCAAGGATAAATCGGGACCGTCAGATCTATCAGGAGGGGTGTCGAATGATTTGAGTCATCGATCATGGAGGGGTTGTCGGAGTAGCCATGGTTAAGGTAATCCAATGGGAAGGATTCAAGGAGCGATCATGGTCATTCATGGTTGAGCGGGAAGAAAAAAATTAGTCACAGATCTGGGTGGGTCTCACTTGGGCAAGGCCATGAATAAGGTGATGTCATACTCACAAGGATGACATCACTGATCTAATGCCCAGAGGAAAAGTTTCAACACTTGGAAGTACTTTCCAATAATCAGTGATGTTGTGTATGCCACATCAGTTCATGTGGAGGGTGTACATGTTAGGTGGTGAATGTGCCACATCTCAAAGTGTTTTGGCACTTTCAGGGAGTGATTGTGATGAGGCCTGAGTGTCACGTGTCATGCCATGTGTCAGAGCTTGATGGGGCCACGTTTCTTGGTTTCCAACTTGGATGCCACATGGAATCCTACTTAAACGAGGTTAAGAGTGGACTAACTTCATGATGATGTGGTGTTCGAACGTCTTTAGAGGAGGAAACATGGCAACTTGTGAATGGAAGAAAGTAATGAGTGAGGATCCTATCAAAGACATTCTTTGAGGACTGTTATAGAAAATTTTGCCTCATCGCATGAAACTTGCTTGGATGGAATTTAAATTTCCCTATGCTGCCTTGAAGTCCCCTTTTTGTACCTTTCAGAGACAAAATTGATATTTTTCCACATATACATGCCCTACCAGTTAGAAAACATGCATATACATAGGTTGCACCACTACAACCTGCATACATTGGTTTGGTGCTCAAAATTAAAAATTGTGTTGAGTTTCCATGTCACGTCATGAGATCCATGATCCTTAACCTTCCATCTACTGGAAACGTTCTCACTCATCCCTTGAGTTTCACTTGAAGACTATAAATTGAGCCATATCCAAGTTGTGGAAAAGGAGAGAGAATTCAACGTTTGAGAGAAAAGATATTCTGGAGAAATGTTCACTTCACATTGAGTTTGCATCCCTTTATCCTTTAAAGTCTGAACTCATTGTTCAACCCCCAAGATCTTCCTTCTTTGATGGAGAACCTCATTGTCTCCTTTATATGAGCTTGCCTTTGGTGGAGGATTGAAGTGATGGAAGCCGAGTTGGAAGGGACTTAGTTTCTTGGTTCCGAGATGTGTCGACACAGAAGTTTGTCACCTATCTACTTCTATTGATTATTTTAATAGAAATACTCTTTTCTCGTCCAATTGATATCTTGAAAATATTTGAAGTATTATTCCATGGGAGTATTTGTCATGAATGTTAATGGATTATGCTATTTTATATGCTAACATTATATATTATCACCACATGCTTGCGTATCTTGTTTGTTGAGGACAAGTTGTTGGTATAACGCTTTGAGTTGCGTGCTCAATAGTGGTATTCATCGAATGTCTGGACGAGGTAGGCTCTTGATATTGTCTTGTTAGCATTTCATTTATATAGAATAATCCATTAACATTCATTGATCATCTCTAAACATTATAACTCATATCTATCGGACGATAGATCTCAAGCATACATCATAGGGGTTCCTATTAGGGTTTTTGATGATTACAGCTGCGTGAGACATCCTCCAGGACACAGAACTGGGAGAGAGCAACTGGGAGAGAGCCCCCGAGGTGGGTGTGTGGTTCCTTTCTGAGACAGAACTGGAACATAGTGATGGCCTCCTCCTTACAGAGAGTTGAGAAGAACTCCAGATGATTGTCCTATGTAACGTAGTGAGAAAGGAGATCTGTTGAGTTGGGCGTGTCTGTGGCTAAGCACAAGGTCAACGTGTGAATTACCATGATTTGGTTGCATCGTTATGAGACAAAGATGAAGACTATGTATTAGCCTCCTCTAAGTAGAGAGTTGAGATGATGAACTCCAGATGAATCTCATGTGTAATGCAGTGGGAAAGAATATCCGTTGAGTTGGACGTGCCTTTGGATGAGCACAGGTGAATGTGATCCTAGTGGTTGAGCACTAGTGAGTGTGGTTCTCCTGTGAGACACAGGGAGATAGAGATATGTACATACCTATGGATGTGACTCTAGTAAATGAACACTAGTGGGTGTATGAGATCCCTTGATATATTGTTCAAGAGTCATACTTACCTGTAACCCTATTTGTAATGTAAAGGGTACAGGTCGAACCCACCTTAATGTAAAATATTATTAATATAAAAGATAATTAATATGATAATTATTAATTATATTTTGAGTTATTGAGGTCGGCCCTATTGTGCCAATAGGCACATCATTTTATGTGACAAGTCTTATATAAATAAAGGTGAATCCCCATTGAGGAAAAACACTTATCATTGTGTCATCTCATGATTTCAGAAGTTGTGGTCTGAAATTATGAGAATTGCAACACCCTCTTGTGTGTTAGGTTTGGTGATGGCATGGGAGGTCTTTCTCTTGAGGAATATAGCAAAGGATTGAATGGGTTTTCTTCACTTGTTGAGAAGGGTTTCCTAGGATATTTCATGTGTTCTTGTGCATGTTTATTCTTCTTGTTATTTTGATTTGTTGCAGTAGTTATTGTTCAATTTATTGTTAAAAAAAAAATTTAAAGAGGATACATGAGCCATAGATCATTGAAAATCTAACATGGTTTCAGAGCAGGTCTTGAAGAATACCACTTTCTCAAGGATGAAAGAAGACTGTGGTCACCTAAAAGACTGTCAAACCCTTGCTTCCATTGCAAATAAATGAGGTCAGACCTCACAACAAATAGAGGAAGGAATCCATGGGAAGAGAATAGTTTTTTGTTGCAAGAAAAAGGTTGACCGTAGGCCTCTAAGGTTGTCGCAGCTTAGAAGAAAAGGGTATGACCCCTTCTAAATTTTATGTGGTGAAGGAAAGGGTTGGATCCTAGAAGAAGGGTCATGTATGGGGTACTTCTTCCAAACAACAACAAGGTGTATAAGAAAAGAGGTTGGAGCCTAGGAGAAGGGTCGAACCCCCCTAAAGCTGGAAGGAGGAAAAAACTCGACCTGTTATGGGGCCTCACTAAAGTTGTTGTGAAAATACTCTAAAAAAAGATCCACCCTAACATTCTAACACTCTAAGGCTACCACACTAACACAACAAGTCTAGAAGGAAAGGGTTGGACTCTCCCTAAAAATATTTGTGGTAAAATTAAAGGATCAAACTCTAAGACAAATTCTGAAGATGACCACATGCTTTAGAACAAGATTAAGACAAATTCTGAAGACGACAAATTTTGAGTGATATTTACGAGTCTATCAAAAGGTGAAAATTATATCAGTTTTGAAGCAATATCGATGGTGGTTTTCTAAGGAAGGAAAGCCGAGTTTAAGGCCTATATTGAGGCCGATCTTTGTGGATAGTAGTAAGGCCATTCACCTTGCTATATTAATCATTATATATCCATATGCTATAATGATGCCTGAGATATTAAAATAGGTCCGAAACAATGCTATAGTTGAAGACAACATTTATGTGACACATCATTACAATAAATTTCGGAATAAGAAACTGTGATGAGGTTCAAGCATGCCAGAAACATTTATGATATACATTTTATTGAAGGAGTTGAGGATACAGGTTCAACGTTTAAAAATTTAAAGGATATAGTCATGTTTGGCTTATGAAGAATGGAAAGAAGGATGGAAACTTATATTGGTTGGTACTTATAAGTCAAGGAAAAAAATGGTCGACATGTTGACAAGAATAATGATCATAATTACAACCAATATTGATCGACCTTTTACAATTTAAATGCAAAAAATAAATATCATCAGTTCTACTTGAGTCATCTATGAATTCAGATTGAAAACCTTAAAATACAAATCTGAAGTCAAGTTGTAACAATGTTAAGTAGCAACAGGAGCTACAAGGATGGCTACAACAGGGTGTCTGAAATTTTGTTGAATGTCAACAATGGACATGACCTTGATAAGCTAAAACAATCATATCAAGTTGGACCACCAACAGATGGGTCGAATTACTAATGTGTAAATACTCTCTAATTAGATGCAGTAGTAAAGGTTGATGTAGACTTCGTTAGAGACTTGTGTGGTATAGGTAGCTACAAGGAAAGCAAGTGAGGAATGTTATTGATCATCATGACTTTGAAAAAAAAAAAAAAAACCTCCATTAGTGTACATTCTCAGGTATGCACTTGTACATATAATGTTTGCATCATTTTCATAAGGGTACTTGCAGAAGGAAGGAACCATTTGTAAAATCATGGACCCAGAAAGGTCTCAGTGCATTCAGAAGAACAACACACCAGAAGTGAAGACTCCAGGCTTGATTGTTTTAATTATCATGCTACATTATAAGTGGGTGTTGTAGTTGTGACAAACAATCCTTAAATTGTTTTGATTCTAGAGATATACTCATGCATATACTCTAGGAGATATTCTTGTCTTGTTTCCCTTCATTTGTTTCCTTGTTCTAGGCAGGTTAACAACAAACGAAGATGTTTTTCCTTGTCACTTGACTCAGAGGGAGTCAAAACTATTGAGAAGAAGGAAAAGACAAATACCTTCTACCCCTCACCAGTTCATAGGGAGACAATCATTGATACAATTGTTCCAGTTGATATTCCCAGGGACTTTGCAGTAGGCCATAAAAGGGCTTGTTTGGCCTTGAAAAAGCTATGTAAGAGGAAAAAAGACATGTAGTTTATGGAAGTGTCGAGATACATAAAACGAGACTTGTAGTCAGAATATTCTCACAAGCAGAGGGAGTGAACTATGATGAGACATATTGATCCAGTAATCCGATACACTTCCATCTGTACTGCCATCCATGAGTTGAAAACTAGATGGATGGATTCTTGATATGTTTGGGTCTCAGTAAGAGTGTTTTTGATCCAAGCCTATATTACTACAGGGTTGGTGACGAGATCCTGATTTTGATGACTTATTTAGAAATCCTTGTTGTTGGATACAAGTAAGCCTTGACTTTTGATTTCAATATGAAGGATGTAAGTATCATGCACTACTTCTTGGGACAAGAAGTATGATAGAGGACTAATGATATTTTCCCGAGTCAAGGAAAATATACAGTGGGAATATTAAGGAAGTTCAGTATGACATAATGAAAATCCACGATGATGGATTTGAAGAAAATGAATGATGATGATTCAGACGAGATTGGTCCATAGTTGATTGGATCACTGATGTATCTGGTTAACACCAGAATTGATTCATGCCATGCAGTGAATGTACTTAGTCTTTCCATGAGTCAACCAAGACAAACTCACTGGACAACAAAAAAACATGTATTGAAATATCTGCGAGGCACAGTTAGATATGGCCTGAGATATGTCTCCAGTGAAGACTTGAGTTTGTAGGGATATGTAGAATGGACATAAAGTACAATGGACTAGAAGAGCACATACTATTGTTATTTTCCATGATTTCCTGGTGCAACAAGAAACAAAGCTTTGTGGCCTTGATTACCATAGAAGCAGAGTATATATCATTGAGTGTGTGAAGCAGTGTGGCTTAATAAGCCTCTAAAAAATTTACTTGATCATCAGATGGATCCTATGATTATAACCAAAGCTGTGTGAAGTTGTTTGAAAAACTTGTGTTTCATGATAGATCGAAACAGATTGATATAAAATATTATTTTCGGAGACATGATGCATAGGAAAGAAATACACGTACAATACCTTCCTACACATGAGAAGTTTGCATACATCTTCACCAAACTAACTTGGTGAAGAATACCTCTCTAGTTGAGAGGGAGTTTTGATGACTATAACCAAGACAAAGTTCAAGTACTTCCATGCGAGACTTGGCCTGATGGAGAATGCCTCCCTAGCTAAGAGGGAGTGTTGATGATTACAGTTGCGTGAGACATCCTCCAGGACACAGAACTGGGAGAGAGCCCCCGAGGTGGGTGTGTGGTTCCTATCTAAAACAGAACTGGAATGTAGTGATTGCCTCCTCCTTATAGATATTTGAGAATAACTCCAAATGATTCTTCTGTGTAAAGTTGTGAGAAAGGAAATATGTTGAGTTGGACATGCTTGTGGCTGAGAACAAGGTGAACTTGTGAATTCCCATGAGTTGGGTGCATCATTATGAGATAGATATGAAGATGATATATTAGCCACCTCTGGGTAGAGAGTTGAGATGATGAAATCCAAATGACTCTCCTATGTAATGCAGTGGGAAAAAAGATCTGTTGAGTTGGATGTGCATGTGGATGAACACATGTGAACGTGATCATAGTGATCATTTAGGTTTTTGTGGTGAGAGATTTGTTTAGAAATTGTCGGAAGAACCACAATGCTTTTGATAGCTTGTCATAGTGGTTGAGCACTAGTGAGTGTGGTTCTCCTGTGAGACGCAGTGAGATAGAGATATGGACATACCTATGGATGTGCCTCTAGTGGATGAGAACTAATGGGTGTATGAGATCCCTTGCTATATTGTTCAAGAGTCAGACTTATCTGTAACCCTATTTGTAATGTAAAAGGTACAGGTCGACCCCACCTTAATGTAAGAGATAATTAATATAAAAGATAATTAATATGATAATTAATAATTATATTTTGAGTTATTGAGGTCGGCCCTATTGTGCCAATAGACACATCATTTGATGTGACAACTATTATATAAATAAAGGTGAATCCCCATTGAGGAAAAACACATATCATTGTGTCATCTCATGATTTCAGAAGTTGTGGTATGAAATTATGAGAATTACATCACCTTCTTGTGTGTTAGGTTTGGTTATGGTGTGGGAGGTCTTTCTCTTAAGGAATATAGAAAAGGATTGGTTGGGTTTTCTTCCCTTGTTGATAAGGGTTTCCCACGATACTTCTTCTATTCGTGTGCATGGTTATTCTTATTGTGATCTTGGTTTGTTGTAGTAGTTATGGTTCAAGTTATTGTTAAACAAAAAATTTAAATACGATACATGAGACATAGCTCATTGAAAATCTAATAAGAGTGGGTCGCAGATCTAGTGGGATTTACACTCCGATGGGAGTACTTTGACGGATGATATGCACCATTGATCGTAGGGTGGCTAAGATGCATGATAGCTATCCATCTATTGTGGGATCCATGGACACGAGTACAATGATAATGAGGAAGGTCATTAAATGTCATGCACGTTAAGGATATCGATGCAATAAGATTTATAGATTACTAGATCGCCATGACCTTCTGATCCATCGGAGGTGGAGGTCATCTGACTAGGGCCATAGAAGTGTGTGGGGAAGCCTGGAGTGGATGCACTCTGATGAGTGACTCCAATGGTATATAAGAGATATGAATATATCAAAATTGTTGATCTAGAGGGCCGATAGGATGAGGATCGTGGGAAAGGTGGAAGCTACCACATCACTTGCCACAACAATGCTACATCAATGCCACGTAGGATGGAACGTCTACTAGGATGCTTCATGGCACTAAGGTGGAATTGAGGTTAGAAGGCCTAGAAACTTTGGAAGGATATAAATTTTGAACAATAGCTTGGAACTGAGCATGGTTACAATCCTTGGAAGTATCTTGACGAGCATAACTAATATACAAGGTTTAATTGGATAAAATAAGTAGTTGGAAAAAGAGAAATTTTAAAACCCCACCAACCTAAATGGGAACTAGGGGGTTGGGTGTGCTAAAAAGTGGTATCAGAGCTCTAGTTCCAACACTAGGCATGGATGGGCCAGAGATCAGTTACATGACTGATGTATTAAGTCTAAGATGAACCTATTGGAAATATCTTGGATAGAGGAGTCCACATACCCACACAAAATTGTGAATTGAGTGGTAAAATGCACAGGCAATGAGAAAGAAGTTTTCTAGTGATATTAAAAGGAAGCTACACATATGTTTCTGAATTTGTACTTGATGGGTCAGTTTGAAATATAGAGGTGGATGGTAACTATATGGGAATGGCGTAGTACGTGCAAGAAGCAGTGAATGGGTATCCAGGAAAAGGATTACCCCGTTAAAGGTATGTTGACCAAGAATAGAGTGAGGCACAAAGGAAGTTGGATTTGGGCATTTAACTGCCCTGGTTAATGACTGTAATTACCTAGTTGTATTTTGAGGTGTAAAGGCTATTATATAAGTTGGAAAAGAATGAATTCTTGTTAAATGTTTCCATGAGGACGATTGCAAGATCTATTCAAAGAAGGTTGATATTAATATCACCTAAATATGAATGAATGAGATAAAAAAATCATTTGGTTCCGTAATAAGTTGTTGATAAAAAAATTGAGTTCGATGAGCAACATAGAAAACCCATATTGAAATACTTGTTTGGGGATAGAATTATTGAGGAAAATTATTCATATCAAATGTGGATGATAAGTAGGGAAGACATCAACAATACATGATAATAAATGTACGACAGGCTCATATGGAATAATAGTTTGATAGTATATGAAAGAGTGTAAACTTGGTATCAAGGATGACCAAAGGTACTTGAAGACAAAGTGTTATGTCAAGAATACCTCATAAGATGATCAATGACTGAGACTGAAGAATAATAACGTATGGTTCTAGGTGAAACTATAAAGGGTGTCAATGTAAATATAAGTAGTGTGTTGTGGGAAAAACTAGTCTTAAAAGATAGACATTTTAAAATGATATCATTAAGATACAGAAAGATAGAGTGTATACTTGGAGCTAAGGGAAACATCTCCCAGGATTAGTCATATAAATTTTGGGGTAGCACCTCCACTATTGTTATTATTAAAAGTGGTCTAGTGTTTGAAGCATGGTAGGAATGCCATAACTTTAAAGGTGAAGTATTGAAGGTGCAGGAATTCTAAAGAATGCCGACATATGTCTTAAAGTAATGCCTCATGTGAAAAGTGGATATAGAAGTATATAACCATACTTATGAGGAAATGCATTACATAAATCTAAGTGAATTACAGAATGGAATAAGTCTAGGAGTAATTAGAGGAAGTAGGAAAAAGGTACCACTAAGTGGATTCCAAGTGATTTTGGGTTTATGACAACACTCAAATACTTGTGGCGGAAATGAAGGGATTTCTTATGCTAGGGGGAATTTTGAGTGCAGTTCAAAAGTGTTGAATAATTTCCCAATGTATGCTGGGATGAAAAGTCAAAAGGATACAAGCATGGAGGTGATTTTCCTGAAGGAAAATCAATAGAGGATCCCGAAGAAGAATGTTTTTCTAATTTTAACTTAGTAAGAAAGAGAGGTAGTGTAATACCCCAAGTTAATACCCAATGTAATTGTAAACATATGTTTATAGGCTGGTGAGAGAGGATATTATAGGATAGAGTGCCTATGTGACTATTAGGCCAAGGAGCATGGATTGCTAAAAGGCCAATGTTCATATATTGTAATTTCTAATCATACTCACATTATTAATAAAATACATCATTGTTGCAGACCCACCAAACAAAAAGAGATGCAGGGACAAAATCCACAACAAAGGAAAAGGGAGATAAGGCTTTAAGGTTAAGGGGATAAATCCCAAGGGAATATTATATTCCTTAAAATTTTAAAGTATGGGATAATATATATTATCCTAAGTTTCCAAAGAGAGATAACGAATTACGTAAAGGGGGAAAGAGTTAGTCCCTTGTGTGATAAGTATCACATATGACACATGCATATATAATTTGGGGATATAGTATAATTCCCCATCTTTGTTATCATTCCTTCATCATTATTCCATGATTTCCCATCCTTCATACCTGGAAGTCGTACTATGTAGTCGTACTTGGATTGGGAAAGCATGCCAGATTTTTCTAGATAGAATTGGACTGAAGAAGTAGGTTGTCAGGCCCATATAATGTTGAAGAAGTGAGCTTTGAGGCCCCTAGGTCGTTGAAGAATCGAGTTGTCAATCTCGTGAGCCTTCTCTCCAGGTGAGAGAATTGTTCGGAGTTGATTCCCAAAGTGCCAAGATACATGCTACATAGGTCTGAGACTCCATGTTTGTCTTGTTGATGAAGCCCTAGAATGGAAGTGGGGTATCCAAAGGACTATTGAGTAGAGAAGGGGCACACTTCTTGGGGTGGGACATGCATGTGGGGGATGAGGGACTGTAGCTTATTTTCTAGAGTTGACACATGAGTTTGAGATTTGTTGTTGTTTGAGAGAACTTAGCCTGGCTTAGGATTTCCTTTGGCTTGGTGGAGTTTTATCCCCAGCTCGAGGGTGACCACTGCTGATAGTTATGAGCAGTGTGGCATATGGTTGGGAGGAACCTGGAAGGTATGCATGCAATTGGTGTTACTATCCATAAGATAAGTGTTTTTCTTGTGCTCATTTTAATTACTGTGCATATAATTATGAATCGTTGTTATGGAATATTTTTTATAGTTATGTTTGTGAATTATTATGGTATGTTGTTATTATTATACATAACTTTGTTCATATGAAAAGCATATCAATAAATCAAAATGGTATCAGAGGTCATAATTTTGATGTGGCATTTCCCAACAAGGAGTTGGGGATGTTACAGGTGGTACTTGAGAGAACCATATCAAGTGGAAATGATCCATTGGTGTTACTCCAGGAGGCCGGAAGCACCACTAGAGTTCATAATTTCAGATAAAGGTAATGTTTACTAATATAAATTGATATCTACAAAGCCAAAAGAAAAATCGATTGGTGTAAGAAACGACAAGAAATTAAGTGATTCAAAGAGGGCAACTTGAATCAGTTTGATCCTATAAAATTTATGGGTGTTGAAGACCCGAGGTCAAAAAGAGAGCATGGTTGAATGTGTAATCTATTCATATATGCGTTGGGTCAGAGGGATCCATTTAATAAATGAATGTTGAAGATTGAATAAAAACATAATGTATGGCTGGAAATACAAATTGGTCATGAATGGTTGGCTTAAAAAGTAATCATAAGAGAAATAATTTTTTCTCAATTGTGATAGAAAGGGCACACAAGAATACAGGAGAATTCAGTAAGAGTCAAGAACAACCAAGAACAATAAACAAAGTTGCATGGGAAGAAAGAGGTTGGTTCCAGTGTCGTAGAAATAATCGTAATATGGCATGTTGGAAAACCATACTTAACACAAAAGATAAAATGCATGTGCATCATGAGCATGTTAAGGGTGCATTCTTAGTCCATGTAGATATGCATCAATGCATGTTGGAATGTTTGAGAATGCATATAACTTGTTGTAGACTCAAAATAGTCTAATGTTATATGGGGAATAAATAGGTTATGACAGCTGAAAAATATTGTCGATGAAGTTATTGTTGATAGCCATCCTTATGAGGATAATGGGGAGGGATAATTGTTGCATATTAGGTTGTTAAGGGAAACATGTAAGGTTCTATAGTTACCCGATAATCAGGTAGCATCAAATTAATTTAGTAACCATCTATGCATGTATGAATTTTATGTATCTATGTTGTAATAATGTTGAAGGGAAATAGGTAAAATTTCCCTCATCCAGATTTTATTGTATAAAAGATTTTATTTGAATGCATTAATAATAATGATATATGTATGGTATGGTATAATCCATGGGATTGGGATAGTTGTAGAACTATTATATTTTACATGAATTCATATGACACAGTACTATGTCATGATCTATGGGTTATTGATTAATAACCAAAGAAAGAAAGGGGCATGACCCTGTTATAAAAGTGAATGCCAATAAATCTAACCATGTGTGAGACCATGACATGGTTGTATATGGAAAGACTATAGTGCCACACAAGTATCCAAATAAATTCCTACTATAACCAATGTTTGAACTGCAACCTTTTTCCAACAAATAAGAGCACCGCATAAATTGTTTCTTGGTGTAGGGCTTAGGATGAAAAGGAAGTCATCCAAATGGTTGAGAAAGAAAATAGGAAGTGTATGGATGATGTGTCGAGGAATTTGCCAAACCGTCTAATTATCATGGTGGCATGCATGATTTAGAATAAGGATTTCTGAAAATATAAAGAAAGAGTGCATTGAATATACATGCTTGGAAATTTGCATTCATACATAGTGTAGAAATGGTAATTCTACACTCATGTATGATAACATAGAGTGTGTATGCTTGAAGAATTCATGTAATGAATTTTAGAAATGCATGTATACATTATCTTTTGTACAAATGGATATGTTAACAACTTATATGATGTAGTTAATACTAACCCATGAGGTGCGGATAATTTTTAGCAGTTGTTACATATTGCAACAAGATAGTTGCAGCTTGAAGTAGTCAAATAAGGATGGACTACAAGTAGCTTTTCTGTTCAGGAAACAAAGTAATGAAAATATATGTCTAGAAGAGAGAAAGGCTTAATTGATGAAAATTGAATAGGAAGATAATGATAGGTTCCTTGCAAATAATAAATGAAAATAATTGTGATGAGGAAAAGGTTGATTGTAAATTAATCAGTGGACCAATAGTGGTGATTGAAATGATAAGTGTAAATAATTCTGAGAACACTTTGTGAGATTTTGTAAAATACTATAAGAAAACATATTGTATATGAAATACTAAAAATCGGTTGGCTGAATGCAATATGGAAGTATTGCAAGAAAAATAGTTCCAAATATGGCATTGTTGAAATCTATAATGAAGATCGGTGCAACAACCAAGAAAATATGACTTGGAATTTCATATTCTAGGAAAAAGTTGACTTTCCTGATTAAATAAATTTGAATTTCTAAGTGAAATTTTTTATAATATTGTCTCATGATGAATGTATGTATGTGCTACAGATGAGAAAATATTTATTACATCTAGAATAATTGAGAAGATAATCCATTATTGGGACACTAGAGCCCTATAATTATAGATCCTTAGTGGGGGTTTGTTATTTAGTTGGCAATCTCCTTGTGTGTGAAAGCCTAGGAAAGATGGATCACTGAAGGATTGCTTATCAATGAATGGATTCCTCAACCTGAAAGGGTGAGTGCAACAAGGAAGAGGCAGCACAAGAATGTTCCATTGAGCTGAAATATTACTAAACAAAATATGTGGAATAGAGGAAAAATACTTCTAGCTGAAGTATGAAGACAAGACAAAAGGATAACCAGATTCAATAGCCAAGGCATGCATATTTTTGAAGAATTTCATAAGGAAAACTATATTTAATGCATCGAGGACATTGTGTAAATAAGGGGGAGGGGAATGTAATAACCCCGAGTTGATCCCCAATTATAATTGTACATATGTTTAATTTCTATAGGTTGGCGAGCCGTGATATTATTGGCCCAATTTCCTATGTTATTATTAGAATGAAGAGACTAGATGTTGAAAGGCCAACCCACCTATTAATGTAAAATGAAATCACTTGGATATTGATGAAATCACACCACTGTTGTAGACCGACCCAAAACAAAAGTAAGGGGGATAAAATCCACTAGAGAGGGGAAAGGGGGCTAAGAGTGTAGGAAAGGGGCTAAGCCTAGGGGGATTAAGCCAAGAGAATATTTAATAATATTTTCTAGAAAACATAATTTATGGGATACATGTAGCTATCCTAAGTTTCCAAAGAAAGAGAACGAACCACCAAGTGGGTGCAAGAGAGGTTTATGAGGCGACAAGTGTCATCTCATGAACACACAAATATATTGGGAAAGCTTAGTGTAATTTCCCATCTGGACAATCATTCTCTCCAAACATTCTTGGAGCCAGTCATTTTCTCTAGAGGAGAGAGACCATCACTGAGAGTGGAGCTATGGAGATAAAAGTATCCTCTAAATCCTTGGTGGTATGGGTTGAAGAGGTGGGTTGTGAGTCCTATGTGTTGAAGAAGTGGTTATCAGGACCATAAGCGGTTGAAGAAGCGGGTTGTCAGGCCTATAATTCATTGAAGAGGTGGGTTGTCGGGCCCATGTATTGAAGAAGAAGGTTTTCAGGACCATAATAATTCACTCCAGGTGAGAGAATTGTTGGGAATTATTTTCCCAAGGCGCCAAGTTGCAGCTATAGGGCTCTGATACTTCCTGTCCTCTCTATTGTTGAATCCCAAAAGTAAAGTGAGGAATTCGAAGGATTGTTGAGAAGAGAAGGGGAACACTTCCTGGGGTGGGACAGGCATGTGGGAATGAGGGACTGTAGGTTGGATATTAAACTATGTACTTTAATATGAGCATTGTTGTTGTTTGACATACTTAACATGGGTTTGGATTTCCTTTCCCAAGTGGATTTTGTTCCTGGATCAAGGGTGAGCTATTGTTGAGCTATAAGTAGAAGAGTCTAAGGCCGAGAGGAAAGTCAAAGGTCTACATGCAGTTGATGGCTATTTATATTAGACAAGTTTTCACCAAGTGTTTGTTTTAATTACTTTATGAATGATTATGTACTCATGTGTTGGGTATTTGTTGTGTCATTCATATTTCAACATACTATTGGTAAAATGGTACAATAATTGTGGTCATGGGTTATTTTTCATGGTTATTTGCTTCTAAAATTACACTTGTAAAGAAATTTTGATTATGAAACTATTGTCATAGGTTTTTATTGTTGTAAATATTCCTTGAATATTTGCTGCTAAAATTATATCTTTATGCATATGTAGAATTTTTGTGTGTTTTCCTTGATTTCAACCCTAGAAATTGATGTGGTTTAGCCCAATTTCGGATTGGAAATTTCCATGTGTTGGTATGGACAACTCGTTGGTTGAAATTCCCAAGAGAGCGTCGAGGAGTAAATAACTAGAGATTTCTCAAGGCACAAGAAGATTTTCTAATGCCGGGTAAAGGACGAGAAGAAATCAAGATGTATTTCTGACCATGAGGTCCTATTTCAGACTGATAAACATAAAAAATTTTGAAAAACAAAAAGTTTTGGCAAAGTCCTGAAGGAGACTGCTAAACTTATGGAAACCCAAGTTGTACCTCAAAAATAATCTCAGTCGTCAAATCGACATAGAGAATCAATCCTAGTTGTTGATCGGAGTCCCTCACACTCTAAATCTTGTCGAGGATCAAGGCCATTATCAACCGTCAGATCCATTGGAGGGAGTCTCTAGTAAATCATGGTCATCACTCATGGAGGGACCGTCAAAGTCTGTGGTTAGAGTAACCCTAGAGACTAGCCATAGAGCTACTCTAATGGAAGGTTCTCGAGGATCAATCAAGACTGTCGAATCCGTCGAGAGGGGCATCAAACGATCTTATTTTTTGATCACGAAGGGGTCGTCGGAGTAGCCTTGGTTAAGGTACTCTGATAGGAAGGCTCTGAGTTGCGATTGTGGTCGTTCATCGATGAGAAGGAAAAGAAACATCAAACATAGATATGGGTGGGTTTCACCTAGGAAAGGCCATGAGGAAGGTGACGTCATACTGACAAGGATGAAGTCATCCATCAAATGCATAGAGGAAATGTGTCAGCAAAAGGAGTTGCCAGTAATCAGTGATGATGTGTACAAAACGTTAGTTCATGTGGAGGTTATATGTGTCAGTTGGTAATTGTGCCATGTGTCAAGGTGTTTTGGTAATTTCAGAGAGCGATTGTGACAAGGTGTGAGTGCCACTTGTTAGGCCCGGTGGAGAAGCTTGATAGGTCCAAATGTCCTAGTTGCAAACTTGAAGGTCACACGGTAGCTCGTTTAAATGAGGCTAAGAGTGGAGTGACATCATGAAGACGTAGAGTGCCAGTATGTTTAGAGGAGGACACGTGGAAACTTGTGAATAGAATAAAGGGATGAGAGAGGATCTCATCGAAGAAATTACTTGAGGACAAGTGTCTAAACCTTATCCCTCATATCTATTAGACGATAGATATCAACCTTCCATCGGAGGGGTATTGGTCAAAGTGAGCCACAGATTAGGTGGGATTTACACTCTGATGGGAGTACTTTGAGGCGTGATCTACACCATTTATTTGATGGTAGATGAGATGCACAACAACCATCAAAATGTTGTGGGATCCACTGACGTGAGTACTATGAGAATGGGGAAGGTCGTTAAATTCCATGCAAGTTAAGGATCTAGATGCAATAAGAGTTGTATATTACTGGATCATCAGGACCATCAAATTTGTCATAGGTGGAGGTCATCAGAATGGGGCCATTGGAGTGTGCGGGGAAGCTTGGAGTGGACACACTTCAATGAGTGACTACGATGGTATAGAATGGATTCAAATAGATCATATTTGTTGAACTAGAGAGACAATCATACAAGGATCATTCGATAGGTGGAAGTTGCCACATCAATTTCCACATCAATACTACATCAGTGCCATGTAGGATGACACATGTATTAGGGTTCCACGTGGTGTTGAGGTGAAATTGAGGGTAGAAGGCCCAAAAACCTTGGAAGACTATAACTTTTGATCTACAACTCAGAAATGAGCATGGTTACTGTCTTTGGAAAGCTCTCGACGTGTAGAATTAATCTATGAGGTTTAATTGGAGAAAATAAGAAGTTGGAAAAATCAAACTTTTGACACCCCATTAGCCTAAATGAGAACCAGGGTGTCGAGTGTGTTACAACAATGCTCTAATACCAAATGATGTAAATTAAGGGCTTCCCAAAATGGAAGCTCTGGAGAACAACCAAATACAAAGAAATAAGAGAAATATAAAAACTCAAGGTACAAAAGCTTGGTTTATTATGTTGTCCAAATGACCTTTATATGGGAATACAATGGGTCCAGTCAATATGCACACAACACAATGGTTGAGACAAAAAATAATAAAATACTCATGTACACAGCTAAAAGGCCATAAATGGTACAACTAAATAACTAACATGCCCACATTATGAAAAATCAAACTAATCTAATTGGAATTAAAGTGAACAACTCTATCCTAATTGGATAATGTTGAATGGAAGGAGTTGCCAATAATCAACGGACGTGTATGCAACATCAGTTCATGTGGAGGGTATATGTGTTAGTTGGTGATTGTGTCATGTGTCAAGGTGTTTTAATAGTTTCAAGGAGCGATTGTGATAGGTGAGTGCCACTTGTTAGGCCTGGTGGCACAGCTTAATAGGGCCACATGTCCTAGTTTCCAACTCGGATGTCACATGGTATCCCGCTTAAATGAGGCTAAGAATGGAGTGACGTGATGAAGGTGTAGAGTGCCAGTATGTTTAGAGGAGGACACATGGAAACTTGTGAATGGAAGAAAGGGTCGAGCGAGGATCTTGTTGAAGAAATTCCTTGAGGACAAGTGTCTAAACCTTATCCATCATATCTATCAGATGATAGATCTCAAAATTCCATCGGAGGGGCATTGGTTGAAGTGATCCATGGATCCGGTGGTATTTACACTCTGATGGGATTAATCCAAGGCATGATATGCATTATTTATCATAAGGTGGATAAGATGCACGAAAGTTGTTGAAATGTCGTGGGATCCATTGACATGAGTGCAATGCGAATGTGTAAGGTCATTCAATTCCATGAAAGTTAAGGATCTAGATGCAATAAGAGTCGTAGACTACCGGATCACCTGGACAATCCAATCTTTCGGAGGTGGAGGTCATCGGACTGGGGCCATCGGAGTGTGCAGGGAAACCTGGAGTGGACACACTTCAATGAGTGACTCTGATGGTATAGAAGGGATTCAAATATATTAGATTCGTTGATCTAGAGATCCAATCAGAGGAGGATCATGGGATAGGTGGCACCTTCCACATTAATTATACATCAGTGCCATGTAGGATGACACATGTATCATGGTTCCACATGGTGCTGAGGTGGAATTGAGGGTAGAAGGCCTAAAAACTTTGGAATACTGTAAATTTTGATATAGAGCTTGAAACTGAGCATGGTTACTCTTGTTGGAAAGATCTCAATGAGAAGAATTAATCTACAAGGTTTAATTGGAGAAAATAAGTAGTTAGAAAAAGAAAAATTTTGACACCCCATCAGCCTAAATGAGAACTAGGGAATCGAGTGTGTTACATCGATGCTCTAATACCAAATGATGTAAATTAAGGGCTTCCCAAAATTGAATCTTATAACCTAGAGCTAGAGAACAACCAAATACAATGAAATAAGAGAAATATGAAAAATCAAGTTACAAAATCTTGGTTCTACTCATGCACCCAGGTAAAGGCCATAAATGATACAACTAAATAACTAACATGCCCACATTATGAAAAATCAAACTAATCTAATTGGAAATAAAGTGAACTACTCTATCTTAATTTTATAATGTTGAAGTGTATTCCCTTTACAAACAAGTATCCATTGCATACGAAATACCTACTGAGTTAAATAACAAAGTAAGTAATGTGAAATTTAATAACTACTATGTGTAATGTAATAGTTTTTTATAGACCGTGTGATTTGCGAAATTTTCAAAATTTAAACTTTAACTTTAAATTTAATGAGATAGAATATTAAGCCAATTTAAAATTCAAGTATCTCGTTCCTTCTTTTGGATTTTCATCATTAAGTGATGTAGTGAGTTAATCCAATTCACAACGCACAACCATTAACAACCATTAGTCAAAACCTCAACTTTTTAACCCTCTAATACCATAAGGTAAGACATACATAATATCCGTTGAAATATTTTTCATAGCCATTGTATGAATGTAATCTTGTATGGATAACTACACAATGGAATCTTATACAAATTCATGCACAATAATGGTGGTGACTGTATATTTATTAAAACAACAAACATTGTAACCACTGAAAATTGGGATGCAAAAGGAAACTATTCATTTGCACAATATTTTTTTATGAAATCCAACCCAATTTTCCATGTTGTGATCAACTTAATCCTCCATAATACCCATTATGGCCAACTTTATCGTCCATAATACCCCAATGCAATAACTTAATAGAGTTTGAAAAATGCCTAACCAATGTTAACTAAGTTGGAAAAATGCCCCACCAATGTCAAATTCAGGAAAGACATCAGAAATCCATCGTCGGGACTCGAAATCACAACACCTGCCAGCACATGTCGAAGTGGTGATGATTGTCTACCACCACTACTATATTTCTCATTTCATCATAATTAGGAGTAGAACTTCCTCCCCTCTTTGATACTTCAATTGTCACCACGTTGTCGCCACCCTCAATACTTGTGGAGCCTTGTTGTTGCAGGGTTGTGTTAGTGGTTACACCCTCCTGAGTTTGAGCACGTGGGAGATTTTTCAATTCCGATTCCAACTGTTTATTCCTCGCTTCAAGTTCTTTTTCACTAGATTTGAGACTGGTTAAACACTCCCTCGTATAGGCCAATATGGAAGCCTTGTCTTTCTGCAAATACAACAACAACAAAAACTCATTTTTTGGACCTAATTCTGACTGAACTTTAAGAGAAAAACACCTGGATATTGCATATATTCTTAATAGCTATAGATATTAAATCCCAATGTCAATGGATGGTCATAAAATTTCATTTCATTTAAAACAAATTGTATTTTCATGGAACGTATCCTTGTGCCACGAGGGATGAATGAACACAATTCCTCAAATCTCTCTTTGAATTTATCCCTTATCCTACCCTCAGAAACCATGCGATGAACCAGAATATTAGAAACTATTAACCATTTAGTATATTTTATAATAACAAATTATAGTAACCATTGCAAATATATATATTATAATTATAATTATAAAAAGTTATAATTGTTAGGTATAATAACCATTGCAAATATATATAATTAAAATATTTAAACTTGTTTTAATTGTTAGGTATAATAACCATGGCCAAGATAACCTACTAAAGATGTGGAATCAGTGGTATCATAATGTTATTATTCAATAAACCTATAATTTCATCATGTCTGTCTTACAGGGTTGTTTTAACATTACTACAGATGGAATTTTGAAAACGATTCCTCAGTAAAAATTGATGCCCAACTAATTTAAGACGTCTTCCACGTGACATAAATGAAAAGTATATCAGAAAAATCTATTCTATGACAAGTATATCATATTAATTTATTATATAAAATTTCTACTTTGGAATCCGATATTCAAGGAAGGACAGAGAGACGATTTCTTATATGTAAAAAGGTGAAGAAATCTTTGAAAAACATCTTCACAAAACTATCATTCTTTAAATGAGCGCATTATGTTAAGTTGTTCTCGTCTTCCAACAAACCAAACAGAGTTATGAAATCCATATAGGGAATTTACACAAAGAGCATTGCTCTTTCTGCAGCATCCTGTAGTAGATGAAGACGATATAAATCTTTTCTTCCGCTTAAATTGAGAATTATTTAAAAACATTATCACTTAAAGTTGACAATCACACTTAGTTACTTAGGGAGTGAAATCATAGTTATCAAACTTCATACCTGGCGACAGGTATTGATAATGCTAATGCGATGCATACTTGTTAGTTATTAGTAATTACATATTACATTATATATGTGATAATGTTTAATGTAAAGGTATATAATGTTTAACACAAAAGTGTATTTTTTAAATGTTAGATTTAGTATCTTTAACTAAAGGAGAAAATTTATGATTTGATTGATCATAAGAAAAAAAAAAAAAAATTGGAATTTCGGATTATTAAAATTATTATTTTTAATGTAAAAATGGATTCAACACCATCAAATATCTTTATTTTATTTATTTTTTCAATATAAATAAATTATATTTAAATTTAATATTATAGATAGTAATTTTACATGGGATATCAGCGTTCAAAATTGAACCCATCGCACTTACAAAGGGTTTTGGCCCATCAAAGAAGTGTGAATGAGAATTTGGCCTTAAGAAAAGATTTAAAATCTAAATTTTACCCATCCACTATGAAGTGAAGAATTAATAGCAATGTTTAAAAGGAAGGGAAATTGTTTAAATTGACCGTTCATTATTTTTTTCCCTTTTTTCCAAGGTAATATCTCACAGGAAATCCTCAGTACTTCCCCTGGCCCTGATTAGGTTCGGATATAATCCCAAGGGTTAATAATATATTCCAACCCATGACCTCCTCCGTTGGAGATAACTTCACATCTCACTCAAAACCACTTGACTTAATCCTTGGGGCTTGTTAACTGTCCATATTAATTTTACACAATTTATAATATATTTTAAATATATGAATTTATCATGCATTTAAGGTCGGACCGTGCTAAATATTCAAATGTAATCAGGATTCAATAAATCATGGATTCGCTCTGTGGGTGTAATTTCTCTTCACATTTTCAGTGTACCCCTCTCCACCACTCGCTACCATAAAGAATAAAAGAATCAATAAAATCCTTTGACACAAAACCCCATTTTAAGGGTTATCAAAGAAACTAATTTCTTTGGTGATGGTGATTATTTTCTTACACACCAAGTGTTAGCGATATTTCTTGCTAAGGGGTTAAATTGCAAAAGGATGGGTCGAAACCCACTTATCCTAAGTTTTGGGCGCAAGCGCATCTGCATTAAACACGGGTCACTTTTGGATGGCTGGATTTTATGTGCCTAGATCGAGGGCGCACAACAAATTCCGGACCCCCCTTGCCTTTCGATCTTTAAGCGGGGGGGGGTCCGGAATCGGGGGTGCACCTCTCCGACGGCTCAGATTAGCGCGCCCGGATCAACGACGACGGGAGCAATTCCGGACCCCCCCCGCCTTTCTACCTTTAAGCGGAGGGGGGGGTCCGGAATCGTGGATGCAGTTCTCCAACGGCCACGATCGAGGCACTCAAATCAATGGCTCAGGCGCGGCCTTGACCTTCTCAGCTGCCTTATCTTTAACCCGTGTGGGCCATATTGTCGTCATGACATCTCCTCGTCCGCCTTTCCCTTCCCGCCATGTGTCACCATTCACCCCTCTTTCACGCCTCCATATGGCCTTTCCCTCGTCTCATCACCCATTTACCACCCGCCACGTATCCCTTTCCCTCCATGTCAGCCTCTCACTACGTTAAGACCGCCACGTTTATCCTCCCGTTGCCTCTGACCACCTCTCATCGTTCTTGCTTCGTCCTTGCGGTTGTGGCCCCGTTATTCCATAGCCTTGCCCCATTTCCCGTGTTGGCCTCCATACCCGTCCCCCAAGCTATTCAGTTATTCTAGGTGGCAACGTGAGGGGTCTTCCATATCCCGAGGTGCTGAGTTGGCTGGGTTGTCCTCAATCCCAAGAAGCAGTTATTGAAGCGGTTGGTGGTGGTTAGACATCATCTCCGCCATAATGGGAAAGTCCTGCATGGGATTAAAGGCACGTCGATTCGCCGATAAAATTGTCAGAAGATCGATCGCGTCTGCCATAAGTTGCACGGTTATTCAAAGATTGCAGCTGCAGAGTGTCAGAAGCCATGCAGACGCAAGGCCTTCAATGCAGTATCTTGGTTCTACTGCTATTGTTATTTTGAGTATATGTAGGCATTTTTGCCATTTTTGTATCTATCGATGGTAGAGCTAAGCTCCCAATTGTAAAGTTTCAGTGAACATTCTGGTTTCCTGGTTATGCCTCTGTGTTTGAGATTTCTTGGTTTATAACAAATAGTTTTCTTTTCCCATCTATGTTTCGTCTCATGCTGGGGAGTCCATAGTCGAAAGATTCGCGTGGATTTAACAATCTTGTTATGATAAAGGATTTGTTGTGACATTGTTGTGCCCTCTGGTGTTATGTGTTTGAATATAAGAATATCTTGTGTTTGAATGCTTTCTTCTTCAGTCAGTTGTGAACCTGATGTTTATGACAGACCCTTGCACTCTTCTCATGAAGTCTTCCCCCGACTCACCCTTTATTGCAACTCACTGTTTGAAGTTTATCAAGACCTCACTCGTTCATGCATGCCTGGTCTAGTTTCTGATTTGACACGATACTGTTCTGAGTTTCATCCATTTGATCACCCCTTTCAAACAAATCGTGACATTAAACTGATGGGCGTCGGGCTCTACTCCTGCTAGCAGTCCAGGAGTGACTTCCGGCTCCAACATTTCTAGCGCCGTTGCCGGGGACGAAGTTGAATATTTTCCCCGGGATTGAACGACAAAGATCAACTGATTCTGAAGGTGCATCAGATATCAGAACTTGAAGATTGCTACTATGCACCTGGCGACTCCACTGGGAAGAACCTGCACTATTAATTGTGGCTTCGAAAGGCAGACACACGAGGTCTAACCCACACTTTCCTTTAGCTACACCAGGAGCTGACGCGGAAACAGTGCGCAGAAAGGGAAAGAGCTCTGCCAGAGAAGTTTTTGTTGCCGAAACAGGTAATTCGACCTCCCCTTCTGTGAGAACTCCATTTTTAGATTCTCATCTTCCTAGTCATCCTTCCTTTGAAGTTTCCCGTTTTCTGAATTTCGGGAGTGTTCCTGCTGATTTTTCTCCTCCTGGTTTGGTATCAGAGAGGGAAAGCCTTGTCACTCCCCCTTCCCTGGAGGTCTTGCCTCATCACAGACCTCGAGCTTCTGAAGGTTTCACCACTCCTCCTTTCATTGTTACTGCTGCATAAAGAGAAGCTTTCTCTTTGTTTCCTCCGTTGTCTCCTCCAAGAGCCTCTGTTCCAACATCTCCCGTTCATACTCCTTCTCCTCCGAGTTCTCTTCTACCTAATATCCCTATGGCTAGTGTTAATCCTCCTCCGAATAGAATGGATGCTATAGTTGCTGCCAGATATGCTCCTCTGGTTTTACCTCATCCTCTGAACCCCCTCCCTTCTGGAGACTATTTGAAGTACATGCCCAAGTTTAGTGGGGAGGGAGACATAACTGCTGAAGAGCACCTAGCTGCCTTTTACAGCTATGCAGACAACCTGAATATTGAGAGTGAATATGTCTGGATGAGAGTCTTTGTCCAGAGCCTGGATGGGGAGGTGCGAAAATGGTTCCGGGGACTGGCCCCTGGATCTATTGCTGGCATTGAAGCCTTGGATAATGTTTTCCTGAGGTAGTGGGGAGACAGAAAAGATTATATGTATTATATGACAGAGTTTGGGTCTTTGAGGAAGATGCAGGGAGAGTCTGTCTCAGATTTCTCCAAAAGGTTTAATAAAATGTATAACAAGATTCCTGCAGAGATTAAACCCTCAGAGGCCTCTGCTCAAATTTCCTATGCTGGCGCATTTGACCCTGATTTCTGTCTCGTGTTAAGAGAAAGAAGGGCCAACTCTTTGGCTCAGATGCAAGATGCAGCTGTAGAGGTGGAATCCAACATACTGGCAGCTAACAGACTGAGAAGCCAGGCCGACACAGATAGAAGAAAAGAAAAGTCGGAAGCCTCAACTTCCGGCACATCACTACCTCACTCTCAAGTAAATGAGCTGACCTGAGTTATGAACCTCCTCAAAGAAGAGGTGGAGAGATTGAAGGTGGAAAGGAAACAAATGTATAAAGTCCCTCAGACCACCGAGAATAGAGGAGGTTTCAGAAGGCCAAATAATTTCGCTCCTCCAACTATGCACAGAGAGAAAGAAAGAGATAAAGATGACCAAAAAATTCAGGCTCCCTTCCAGAACAATTTTGTGGCTAATGAAGAAGAAGGAGAAGAAAATGAGCCTGAGCCTAAAATCCACTCTCTAGAAGTCACTCCTCCTTTCCATGATCTGACCCAATCAGCATATGAAGAGTCTCTCATGGATGGTCAGCTGAACGAATTAAGCAAAGGAGACAAAGCTGGTGGTGGTCGAGGCAGATACAATCTGAGGTCTGACAAAAGAACAACACGACCTGATGTTCCTGAGTCATCCACTAGAGCAGAGAGGCCTGCTAATGAAATAGCAGATGCTTACAAAGGTAAGAAGGCCCAACCTCTCTCTCCCATTGTCCAAAGTCATGTTCCTAAAATTAGAGAAATTCCTAAGCCTATGTCTTCTTTCAATTTCGAACATGAAATTCAAAAAGTAAGAATTCCTGTGCCACTTACTGAGCTCATTAAGCACGGGGAATTCAAAAAACGCTTCTCTGAGTTGTTAAAGTCTGAAGCCTCATACCCCCTCACAGACTCTATAAACCTCCAAGATGAAAGGCCTGCAGTAGTCCTAGGTCCCATGGTAGAAGACAGAGATGATTCATCCCCTCCCTTCTACACCTCCCTAAACATACATGACAAGGTACTACATAATTGCCTTATGGACTCAGGGGCCTCCCATAACCTCATGCCCAAATACGTCATGGAAGAATTAGGTCTGGAAGTCACCCGAGCCTATCATGACCTCTATTCTTTTGACTCCATGAGGGTGCAGTGTTTGGGAGTCATCAAGGACCTAGTAGTTTCCCTGTTTCAGCTACCCATGAAAAGCATGGTCATGGATATTGCGGTAGCTGATGTTCCCCCTAAGTTTGGCATGCTGTTGTCAAGATCATGGATCAAGAGACTGGGGGGAACCTTGCATATGGACCTCACATATGCCACCATTCCAGTCTTTGGGGGGGAACATAGGAGATTATACAGAGAATCCCAGCTAGCCTACATTGTCAGTGACGAAGCCAACCCTACCAATCATCCCATCTATGCCTTGGACACTGATTTAGGCTCTAGCTTACTACAGCTCACCAACACCCCTGAGGCCTCTTTGCAGATCAGAAAGCAGCCTGTCCTCAATCAGGAGACCTCCCCTCCCACTTCCTCTGTTTGGAAGATGTACTTTGATGGAGCTTCCTCCAGCATGGGTGTCGGTGTCGGAGTGATATTTATATCACCTTGTCATGAGATCATCTCTCTGTCATACAGGCTGGAATTCGAGGTCACCAATAACGTGGCAGAGTATGAAGATCTGGTTCTGGGATTAAGAGCTGCAAAAGAAATGGGAATTAAGGAGATGGCTGTGTTTGGATATGCATACCTGATTGTCCAGTAGGTCAAAAACATTTATCAGGCTAAGAATCCTCGACTCAAGAATTACAGAAACGCGGTATGGGATCTAGTCAATAATTTCTTCCCGGCCTTCAATATCTCCTTCATTCCAAGGGAAGAAAACGCTCCAGTCGACTTCTTAGCCTTCATAGCAAGTGTGATCGAGGTTCCTGCGTTGCCCACTGTTGAGTCTGATGTCGAGATAAAGTATAGACCCTCTGTACCCGACAATGTCAAGCATTGGAAGGTATTTGAGGATGATCAGGAGATTGAAAAGTTCCTCCAGTCCATTGATGAATTTTCTACATTGCACATAGATGAGGAGCCCGACACTGCGGAAGAGCTTGACCATCACCTCGGGGAGTTTATGAATAGAATTTCTGATCATCAGATCATTCAGCTACCGATAAATCACATCCCAAAAGGTTTAATCCCATTAGAAATATTGTTCGACGGGAATGATGTGGCAATAAAGGGCGAGGTTTCAAACGATGATGACGACACAGCTGAATGCAACATAGGCACACCTGAGGAGCCAAAATTGGTCAAGCTGTCAAAGAGTTTGACTGGGGAGAAGAGGGCCGAATATACTAAGTTGCTGAGGCAGTTTGCTGATGTGTTTGCATGGACCTACGAAGACCTCAAAACGTATGATACATCAATCATCGAGCACAAGATCCCGCTGAAAGAGGATGCTAAGCCATTTAAGCAGAAGATGAGACAGATAAACCCCATGCTGCTACCTGTCATGGAGAAGGAATTGAAGAAGTTGCTGGATGCCCAGATCATCATCCCCTTGAGATACTCTGAATGGGTGGCCAATTTGGTCCCGGTGAGAAATAAAAGTGGGGAAATCAGACTCTGCGTCGATTTCAGGAACCTGAACAGAAGCTCCAGAAAGGACAATTATCCCCTGCCTAACATGGAACACATTCTTTATAGGGTAACTGGTGCATCAAGGATATCCATGATTGATGGTTTCTCTGGATACAATCATATATCAGTCATGCCTGAGGACAGAGAGAAAACAACATTCACCACTCCTTGGGGCACATTCATGTATGCCAAAATGCCCTTTGGGTTGATGAATGCAGGAGCAACGTTTCAACGAGCCATGGACATAGCCTTCGTTGGGGAGAAGGACCAGTTTGTGGTGATATATTTGGACGAAATCACAGTCTTCTCCAAGACTGACAGAGAACATTGCTGCCACTTGAAGAGGGTTTTCCTAAAGTGTCGAAGGTATGGCCTATCTTTAAACCCTAGGAAATCATTGTTTGCTATGAAAGAGGGGAAACTGTTAGGTCATATAGTGTCAGCAGAAGGAGTAATAATTGACCCCAGCAGGGTGGAGGCGATTCAGGCCTTGTCTCTCCCTCGGTCTAAAAAGGAAGTTCAGGCATTTCTGGGGAAGATTAACTTTCTGAGGAGATTCGTCTCAAATTTTGCTGAGCTGGTGAAACACATCATAGCCATGCTCAGGAAGGGCCATGAAATAAAATGGACTGCTAAACCCAGGGAATATTTTGCGTAGATAAAGAAAGCATTGACTGAGGCGCCCGTGTTAATCAGTCCTGATTATTCTAAAGATTTCCTGATTTTCTCATTTTCTTCTGATGACTCAGTAGCAACAGTCTTATTGCAGAGAAACGATCAAGGGAGAGAACAGCCCATTGCCTTCTTCAGCAGGGCATTGAGGGATGCTGAACTCAGATATGAGATCATGGAAAAGCAGGCCTATGCATTGGTGAAAGCCCTCAAAACCTTCAGGATCTATGTTTTTCACTCCAGGGTCACTGCATATGTCCCTTCACCCTCTGTGAAGGACATTCTTATACAACCTGACATAGACAGGAGAAGGGGTAAATGGATAGCCAAGATCCTGGAGTTTGACCTGGAGATTAAGCCTACCAGGTTAATAAGGGGGCAAGGTTTGGCCAGGTTCCTGGTTGAATCCAATTTCAAAACTCTGGGGATTAACTGCATCAATGAACAAGCTGAGTCATCCAACAGTAATTCCCAGATCACCATACCACTAGAAGAATGTCCTTGGTACAGGGATATCGTGTACTTTCTGCAGGAATTGAAGCCCCCTGACGGATTGGGAAAGAGTAGAGCCAGAGCTTTGAAGCTCAAAGCTGTCAAATATTGCCTCATTGATCGAGCCTTATACTGGAGAGACTCTTTGGGGATACTATTAAGATGTTTGGACCCGTTGCAAGCCCAGAAGGTAATGTTTGATTTTCATAGCAGTCTCTGTGGAGGTCATCATTTTTGGAAGACCACAGCCCACAAAATCCTCCGGGCTGGGTATTACTGGCCTACTTTGTTTACTGATGTCTGCAGAGAAGTCAGGGCTTGCATTAAATGCCAGAAGTTCTCAGGTAAACAACAACTCAAGTCTCTGCCATTAAAACCTGTAGTAGCTTCGGCACCTTTTCAGCAGTGGGGATTGGATTTCATTGGAGAAATTCATCCTCCCTCAAGTGGACAGCACAGATGGATCCTCACTGCGACTGATTATTTTACTAAATGGATAGAAGTTGTCCCCACCAGAAGCACTTCTCACAAGGTAATCATCGGCTTCCTGGAGGAAATCATAGCTAGATTTGGCTGTCCCAACAAAATTGTCACTGACAATGCTTCCCCATTTCGATCTGAGCCTCTGGTCAAGTTTTGTGAACAATTTGGGATTTCGCTGATCCATTCCACTCCCTACTATCCTCAAGGAAACGAACTGGCAGAGTCCTCCAATAAAAGCCTAATCAAGCTCATCAAAAAATTACTGGAGGACAATCAGAAGGCCTGGGACTCAAAGCTCAAATTTTCTCTCTAGGCTGATCGGGTGACAACCAAGACGTCCCTGGGCCTCTCACCTTTCCAACTGGTTTACGAAATAGAGGTCGTTTTCCCCACTCAGCTTGCCTTACCTGTGGCCAATCTCCTCCAGGACTATGAAGGAGATCCCAACCATGTGCTCAGAAGAATTCATCAGATGGTGGAGGTGCAACAGATCAGAGAACAGGTCCTTGACAGAGCTCACAATCATCAGTAGAAGATCAAGCGGGCTTTTGACAGGAAGTGCAAAAAGAAGGAATTTGAGCAGGGTGATCTAGTGCTCAAATGGGACGCACCCAGGCAGGAAAAGGGCAAACACAGTAAATTTGATGCCCTCTGGATCGGGCCTTTCAAGATCCTTGAAGTATTTTCAAACAACACTTACAGGTTGCAGGATCTGGAAGGAAATGAAGTTTTTAGCAGCCCAGTCAATGGGCATTTCTTAAAAAAATGTTTTCTATGAGCCACAGTCGGCTCTTTTTGTTTTTTTCTGTTTTGTACATATTGTTTTTATGATTCTATTTTTTGGACTAATAAATGACTCCATAGCCCAACAGTAAAGGCACTAAGTCTGCAAAAAGGTTCTTAGAGCATCACAGGGACGACACTATCCCCCATGGAGCCAAATGTTAGCGATATTTCTTGCTAAGGGGTTAAATTGCAAAAGGATGGGTCGAAACCCACTTATCCTAAGTTTTGGGCGCAAGCGCATCTGCATTAAACACGGGTCACTTTTGGATGGCTGGATTTTACGCGCCTAGATCGATGGCGCACAGCAAATTCCGGACCCCCCTTGCCTTTCGATCTTTAAGCGGGGGGGGTCCGGAATCGGGGCGCACCTCTCCGATGGCTCATATTAGCGCGCCCGGATCAACGGCGATGGGAGAAATTCCGGACCCCCCCTGCCTTTCTACCTTTAAGCGAAGGGGGGGGGTCCGAAATCGTGGATGCAGTTCTCCAACGGCCACGATCGAGGCACTCAGATCAATGGCTCAGGTGCGGCCCCGACCTTCTCAGCTGCCTTATCTTTAACCCGTGTGGGCCATATTGTCGTCATGACATCTCCCCGTCCGCCTTTCCCTTCCTGCCATGTGTCACCATTCCCCCCTCTTTCACGCCTCCATATGGCCTTTCCCTCATCTCATCACCCATTTACCACCCGCCACGTATCCCTTTCCCTCCATGTCAGCCTCTCACTATGTTAAGACCGCCACGTTTATCCTCCCGTCGCCTCTGACCACCTCTCATCATTCTTGCTTCGTCCTTGCGGTTGTGGCCCCGTTATTCCATAGCCTTGCCCCATTTCCCGTGTTGGCCTCCATACCCGTCCCCCAAGCTATTCAGTTATTCCAGGTGGCAACGTGAGGGGTCTTCCATATCCCGAGGTGCTGAGTTGGCTGGGTTGTCCTCAATCCCAAGAAGCAGTTATTGAAGCGGTTGGTGGTGATTAGACATCGTCTCTGCCATAATGGGAAAGTCCTGCATGGGATTAAAGGCACGTCGATTCGCCGATAAAATTATCAGAAGATCGATCGTGTCTGCCATAAGTTGCATGGTTATTCAAAGATTGCAGCTGCAGAGTGTCAGAATCCATGCAGATGCAAGGCCTTCAATGCAGTATCTTGGTTCTGTTGTTGTTGTTATTTTGAGTATATGTAGGCATTTTTGCCATTTTTGTATCTATCGATGGTAGAGCTAAGCTCCCGACTGTAAAGTTTCAGTGAACATTCTGGTTTCTTGGTTATGCCTCTGTGTTTGAGATTTCTTGGTTTATAAAAAACAGTTTTCTTTTCCCATCTATGTTTCGTCTCATGCTGGGGAGTCCAGAGTCGAAAGATTCGCGTGGATTTAACAATCTTGTTATGATAAAAGATTTGTTGTGACATTGTTGTGCCCTCTGGTGTTATGTGTTTGAATATAAGAAGATCTTGTGTTTGAATGATTTCTTCTTCAGTCGGTTGTGAACCTGATGTTTATGAAAGACCCTTGCACTCTTCTCATGAAGTCTTCCCCCTACTCACCCTTTATTGCAACTCACTGTTTGAAGTTTATCAAGACCTCACTCGTTCATGCATGCCTGGTCTAGTTTCTGAGTTGACACGATACTGTTTTGAGTTTCCTCCATTTGATCGCCCCTTTCAAACAAATCGTGACATTAAACTGATGGGCGTCGGGCTCTGCTCCTGCTAGCAGTCCAGGAGTGACTTCCGGCTCCAACACCAAGCAAGCTAGCTTATCTATGGTAATGGTTTTCTTACACATGTACCAAGGGGAATTTGTTTCATTCATCCTTAGTTATCATCTTGCCCCATCAATCCCATCGTTTATGTCACGTTCTTCCACCCCTCGCAACACCCATATAAGAAGTCAACACCCATCCCTACTCCTACTAGTTCTTTTCATCAATTTATTGTAATATGGAGAGGGGGATTTATCCTCTTTTATTATTCAAAATGTTGAATATTGAAACCAGTGGCATTCATGAAATTTTAGGAGATTTCATAAATGGAAGGATCAGATTTTATGTATTCCCATGAAAAAAGGGTGATACATATCTCCCTTGGGATTCAGGTTCCATCCCACTGATGAAGATTTGATCATGCAATATATTGCTAGAAAGGTTCTTGACATCACCTTTACAGAGAGGGCCATTGTTGAGGTCGACTTCAACAAGTGCAAGCCTTAGGATATTCCAAGTATTTTTTTGATAGTTCTAGTTTCATATGATATATTTGTTTTTTGTATGCATAAACTGTAAATCTTACAATACTCCAAAACCAAGGAGCCTTTATCGTCTTATATAAGTAGGTATTGTGTACTAATATGTTATTAAATTACCAATGGATGCATATGTCTTATGATGAGCATCCTTCCTTCCTGATATGTAAGTTGTGGGTGTTTGTTGGTGCTTGCATATGTCTTATGTTGAGCATCCTTCCCTCCTCATCTATAAGTTGTGGGTGTTTGTAGGTAAATAAAATATTTTTATGGTATATATCCTAATAAAAATTCTACTATGATAAAAGCTTCCCTTCATTTTCCTTACAGCTGAAATTTCAGATGTCATGAATATGCTACAATGGTTTTGTTCACACACACACATATTTAAAAAATATATATAATGTGTATATATTCATTTATATTATATGATAGCACTAGAAGTCACCTTCAAATTGGATTGAAGGTAAGCCTAGTACCCATCAGTTTATATATCACAGGAAATTGAGTTTTGAGTGGTCAAATGGAGAAAACTCAATAATAATAGCATTCTAACTCAGAAATCTAGACTAGCATGCATAAGCAATTGAGGTTTGGAATCAACTTCAGTCATTAAGTTGGAGTAAGGGTGAGTAGGAGGAAGATTTAGTGAGAAAGGTGTAGAGGTATGCTATGAACATCAAATTTTCCAGCAGCCTAAGGAGGAAAAACTTAAACACAAGGTCCTCTTGGATTCAAATTTCAAGGAAGTTGAAAGAAATCATAACAGTACTATAATCAAACATTTATCATAATACAGTTACAACATTCCATGTGAATCAATGAAGCATGAAATCTCTTAGTATCAGAGGAAAATAAGATAGAGTAAGAAAGATGAATTAGATTAACCAAGATGTCTCAAAAACAAATACATAACCAGAGAACCAGTTGTTCTCAATCAAAATATTACAATATCAGGGAGCCTAGATCAACCATTAGACCATAGAAAAATATCGAAACTGAGTATATATACTCAGAACTGTTGCAAATACCAGGAGCGTGATCGGGCCCCTGCATTCAAAGCTTCCAGTCAGTGCCTGCTCTGTCAGACTATGCAGGCCTTCTCATGTCAAATGCAAGACAGGCACAATTATGCATTTTACAGGAAAATCCATCCAAGAGGAATCTTCAAGTGGATAGTCTGCATTCATGGTTGCTTTCTGCAATGCTTTCCATTTATGGGGTGAGACAAGGTCTCAAATGCTTCCCCTATATTCAATAACTTTCTTCATTGGGATCAGGATAAGGCCTGACACCCATGAATGCTTCCAGGCGGTGCCCACGACTTCTTCAAGTCAATCCCGACGCCTCGAGGCTCTGCAAATCTTCCCCTGTGACCAATACAGGTGTTGTAGTTTCTAATCTCCTTCTTCATCACTCCTTAATGCTTGTGACCTCGAGTTTTGACCTGACGCTTATCCCATATGATGCTTCGGGATTTCTCCCTTTGGATATTTTCACAACACTAGACCAAAAAATTCTCGATGCCCGCTTTGACGAAATCTCTAAGAAATGGGTGCTAGTTTCTTTTCCCAGGCATGCCCCCCATATGACCTCAGGCTATGACCCAAGGCTCCACCTCTAAGCACTTCGGAAATTCGGTCTTTGGCCACTTTGTCACATCGGTCTTTACGCATCTCTTATTTAAAATTTCTCGAAGTGACTTTCTCTGCAACTCGAATCTGGCTCTACGCGTCCCTCTGGATCAGACAACTCCTACTCACTTCGGGTTTTGGAACTTCAGACCTTTGATGAACAACTTTAAAAATATTCCAAACTCCCAATTACCACAATAATTTTTCACCGTCGATCTCTCTCGATGAGATCTATGGTCCATATTTAACCTTTGCTCGACCTTGGAACTTAGGAAATTTTTCTATGGCACTATACTTCACGCACTTTTGGATTCCTAACACTCGCGAACCGTCGATCTGAACTCCACATGGAATCCCAGTCGTTGGAAGATAAACTCGCCTATTTGCTTGATTCGAGTTTGGAATGGGTCGCTCTGCGGCCCTTAGACAATTTTATGTGATAAAATTTGACTCCACAGGGGATGGCATGCTCCCTGTGAGCTGCCAAGAATGCGTAGTGCTAATGCCTTAGTTGTTGGGCTATGGAGTTTAGCTCAAAAATTTTGCGAAGAAAACAGGGAAATATGTACACTACTCTACTTACAAAAAGAAAGAAAATGCACATGCTCCAGAAGGATCTTATTTATGTACAAACATAAGCTAACTGATTTTTACAAAGTGCTAGGTGAAATCAAACTTCCACCATAGCCACCCAAACTACCTGTTGATATAATTATTTTCTTCATTGTAGATGATCCAAAAAAGGTTAGGGAAGTATGACAGCAGAATGAAAACATGGTTTGGAACACCAATTATACCCCCAAATGATGATAATATGAAAAAAAAATCAGGCTCCAATGCTTTGGGAAAACACATCTCCATATATAACCCCACAAGGTCACAAAATTCATAATCAGGAACGCTCAACTGGTCAAAAATTACCTCATTTATTTCATTATTGCTCACCTGTCGTTTGATGTTCTCAGAGTGTACAGGTGGGTGGAGGACTAGAAGTCACCTTCAGATTGCATTGAAGGTAAGCCTAGTACCCATCAGTTTATACGTCACAGGTAATTGAGTTTTAAGTGGTCAAATGGAGAAAATTCAACAATAATAGCGTTCTAACTCAGAAATCTGGACCAACATGCATAAGAAATTGAGGTCTGGAATCAACTTCATTCAATAAGTTTGAGTAAGGGTGAGTAGGACGAATATTTAGTGAGAAAGGTGTAGAGGTCTGCTATGAACATCAAATTTTCAAGTAGCCTAAGGAGGAAAAACTTAAACACAAGGTCCTCTTGGATTCAAATTTCAAGGAAGCTAAAATACATCATAACAATAATATAATCAAACATTTATCATAATAAAGTTACAACAATCCATGTGAATCAATCAAACATGAACTCTCTCAGTATCACAGGAAAATAATATGGAGTAAGAAAGATGACTTAGATTAACCAATATGTCTCAAAAACAAATACATAACCAGAGAACCAGTTTTTCTCAATCAAAATATTACAATATCAGGGAGACTAGCTCAACCATTCGACCATAACAAAATATCAAAACTGAGTATATGTACTCAGAACTGCTGCAACTACCAGGAGCATGATCAGGACCCTACATTCAAAGCTTCCAGCCGGTGCCCTCTCTGTCAGGCTGTACAGGCCTTCTCATGTCAGATGCGAGATAGGCGCAGTTATGTGCTTTATAGGAAAATCCATCCATGAGGAAGCTTCGAATGGACAGTGTTCCTTCATGGCTTCTCTCTGCAGTGATTTCCATTTATGGGGTGAGACGAGGTCTCAACTACCACCCCTATCTTCAATAACTTACTTAATTGGGATCCGTACGAGGCCTGACACCCATGAATGCTTCCAGGCGGTGCCCACGACTTGAAAGCCACATGAAACTCCTCCAGGTTGGAGATGCTAGAAGGGGGTAAGGAGTGGTAAGGGGTAAGGGGTAAGGTCCTCATGATGTATTTCCCATTGATGCATGAGTTCATAAAACTCAAGGAGATGATGAGCAAGTTTGTCCTCTTTATGCTCTCTAAATATGGGCAAATAATCACCCCATTCATTTGGAGTAGGAACAACATTAGGAAAACCAGGAACAAAGGAGAAATTAAAAGGAGAATACCTCCGAGCCAAGATTATTTCCATTTCGAACTAGTGGAGTCGCAAATCAATACTTTAATCATGGAGTCTCTAGATGAATGATATGCAGTCTGAATGTGTCTGGTCTTTGTTCACCATCAAAGACCAAATTTGATCGTTGTCAATCTCCTAGGGAAATTTCAAGCTGAGAAAGCGGCTTCTAAAAGCCTTCTCAAAAAATTTCTCTGGGTCATATCGGGTGTGCTAGAGGAAGCCACAACTAAAATAGTGGAGTTGACACAGTGGAGTCACCAAGTGCAAGTTGAAATCTTTGATGTACTGAGTTCTAATGCACCTTCAGAACCAGTAAGTTTTGTCGTTCTATCCCAAGGAAATGTCTTCAATTCTCTCCCGGGAAACAGTGCTAAAAATGTTAGCATTAGAAGTCACCTTCAGATTGCATTGGAGGTAATCCTAGTACCCATCAATTTATATCTCACGGGTAATTGAGTTTTGAGTGGTCAAATGGAGAAAACTCAATAATAATAGTGTTCTAACTTAGAAATATGGACTAGCATGCATAAGCAATTGAGGTCTAGAATCAACTTCAGTCAGTAAATTGGAGTAAGGGTGAGTAGGAGGAATATTTAGTGAGAAAGGTGTAGAGGTCCTCTATGAACATTAGATTTTTCAGCAGCCTAAGGAGGAAAAACTTAAACACAAGGTCATCTTGGATTCAAATTTCAAGGAAGTTGAAAGAAATCATAACAGTACTATAATCAAACATTTATCATAATACAATTACAACAATCCATGTGAATAAATCAAACGTGAACTCTCTCAGTATCAGAGGAAAAAAAGATGGAGTAAGAAAGCTGACTTATATTAACCAAGATGTCTCAAAAACAAATACATAACCAGAGAACTAGTTGTTCTCAATCAAAATATTACAATATCAGGGAGCCTATCTCAACCATTCGACCATAACAAAATATCGAAACTGAGTATATATACTTAGAACTGTTTCAACTACCAAGAGCGTGATCAGGCCCTTGCATTCAAAGCTTCTAGTCGGCGCCCACTCTGTTAGACTCTGCAGGCCTTCTCATGTCAGATGCGAGACAAGTGCAATTATACGTTTTACAGGAAAATCCATCAAGTTGGAAGCTTCGGGTGGACAGTTCGCCTTCATGAATGCTCTCTGTAACACTTTCCATTTATGGGGTGAGACGAGGTCTCAAATGCCGCCCCTATATTCAATAACTTCCTTCATTAGGATCATGATGAGGCCTGACACCCATGAATTCTTCCAGGTGGTGCCCATGACCTCTTCAAGTCAATCATGACGTCTCGAGGCTCTGCAAATATTCCCCTGTGACCAATACGGGCAATGTATGTGCTAAGATCCTTCTTCATCACCCCTTCATGCTTGTGACCTTGGGTTGTGACCTGACTCTTATCCCATATGACGCTTCGGGATTTATCCCTTTGGATATTTTCACAACACTATACCACATAATTCTCGATGCCTGCTTTGAAGAAATCTTTAAGAAATGGGTGTTAGTTTCTTTTCCCATGCACGCCCCCCATATGACCTCAAGCTGTTACCCAAGGCTCCACCTCTGAGAGCTTCAGAACTTCAAGATTCGACCACTTCGGAACTTCAGGATTTACGCATCTCTCATTTCAAATTTCCTGAAGTGACTTTCTCTGCAACTCGGATCTGGCGCCACACGTCCCTCTGGATTGGAAGGCTCCTGCTCACTTTTGGTTTCGAGACTTCAAAAATTCGATAAACAACTTTAAAAATATTCCAAACTCCTAATTCCCATGATAATTTTCCACCGTCGATCTCTCCCGATGAGATCTACGGTCCAGATTTAACTTTTTCTCGACCTTGGGACTTCAGACCTTTTGCTATGACACTATACTTCACACAATTTCGGATTCCGAACACCCATGAACCGTCGATATGAACTCCACATGGAATCCCAGCCATTGGAAGTTGAACTCGCATGTTTTCTTGATTCGAGTCTGGAATGAGTCGCTCTGCGGCCCTTAGACAACTTTATGTGATAACATTATATATGTTAGATATATATTTATGTAAATAGAGAGAGTTATAAAGAAAGTAGTGTTTTCTATTAACATAATCTTTAAGTACGATTGTTTTTTTCTTAACTTTCCTCTTCCTTGGAACTTGTGTGACTGACTAAGATATACTTATCTTGTAATTACATAAAGTTCTTTTCCACTATACAATCTTCAATTTCATTTCACCTACACTATTTATAAGTCATATTCCAAAAAACAAATGTTTGTAGCATGAGATCTATGTGGAAATGAATCTGAATGGTCTAAAGACTTTCTATGTTTGATGTGATTATGGCAAGTTATTCTTGTTATTCTAGCGAGTATTGTTTGAAAGAGGCTTCTCAAAAGTAAACAAGATTAAAAATGATACTTCTAAAAAGTAAACAAGATAAAAAATGATGATAGATCAAGACTTTCATTGGAGACATTGGATATGTTAATATGTCTCTCTCTTAGTGCACTTCATGCTCTAAATAAGATAGATTAGAATGCTATTTATAATGTATGATAAAAAATGAAAGCTAGAAAGTTTCTTCTAGTGGGCAATTAGATTCATGATTTTAATAATGATGTAAGCTCTAATACTTTTGAAGAATATCAAATGAAAGGAAGAGTAATGTACATTCTTACTTATTATTTTTTATTAAAATATGTTCATTTTGTAAAATAACAATAATTTTGTGGATATTATGAATGCAAAAGGGAAGAAAAAAATTATGAAGTTTTATTGAAATTTTATAAAACCATTATTTATTTTTTTAAGATTGTAAAGATTTGGAATGTGAATATTTTATTTTTGCATTTCTTTTAATGAATGGTTTATTTAATTTACACTTGTCAATTGAAATACAATTATTTTTATAACTTTTCATTATTGAAGGGTTGGATGATTATATTCCTTTCCAAGTATAATTAAGACCAACCCTTCAAATTTGACTAGTTACTTGGGATATACAAAGAAGCAGGGTTTTTAAATAGCACTTTATTTGTTACTTTGTTCATAAATTTAGCTTTAAATCTAGTTGATTGAAATTAATATGAAAATAAAATGATGTGATATTAGTAAAAAAAAAAATCTTATTAATGATGATGACAATGAAAATGGCATTATCGTCATTTAGACTAACCTTGGTTGATCAAATATTAATAAAGAAATGTTAATTATTTTGTTTCATTATGTTACTCTTAACTTCAAATAACTTGCAAAATGGATGCAACATCTCCCAAAATCTCTCTATATAAGGATTATAGTGTTAGGATATTTAGATACTTAGGAGTTAGTTAAGATCTACTTGGTCTAATGTGTCGTTAGGTAAAAGTGTGTTTCTTTAATATGCATTAGTATGCATTTGTAGTTAGGAAATCCGATGGTCACGATATGTTCCCGACATAGAGTGATCCGATGATTCATACTCTCCTCAATCTTAACGACCATTGATCTATTTAACGAGCATGGAGAGTCATTTGTTGGTGATCGATTATGAGAAACTCTCTTGTAAAATCTCTTTGTAATCTTTTTCTTTGCATTAATAAACTTCTCCAAGTGGCCACGTTGGCTGGGGTCGTGGATGTTTCCCCGTAGGGGTTTTACCACGTGAAAACATTGGTGTGTTGATATTTGATCTGGTTATGTGAGTGGTTACTGAATGTGTTCATCCTCTATTGGAATACCTATGTTGTCGAACATGGTATCAGAGCCCGTTTGAAGACCCGCTCATGTTGTAGTTCGAGATCGTGAAGCCGAGTTTCCTCATATCCATTTTCTGTCATTTTCGTACATTTTTGGGATGAGAGGACTGTTCCATTGTGTCCGAAGCACTCGTTTCAGTCACAAACACTTTTTTTTTCACTCGAAAAGGTTTCCGTTTTCCCAAGATACGACCATTACAGTCAGATCCAAAGGTATAAAGCCTGAATACACATTTTTTTAATTTCTGCAAAGTTTTATTTTGGTTTTATTTCGGTTTGATATTATTTGTTTCTGGGTTGCCACTCTTTTAGATCTGCGAATTCTCTTTTCCCCGTACCCTGTACGATCTCGTAAAATCATAAATAGATAGGAAAAGGTGAATCTTTCGGGTAAGCTAACCGAGATCTAATCCTTGTTGTCATCAAGAAGCAAAAAAAATTTCTTGTGTGAAAAGAGTTTTTTTTAGCACGCTCTCGAAGGCCGTCTTCAACAACAACAAAAATAACAACAACAACAACCCCAATCCTCCTTCTGAACATTAAAATATATTTTTCTATACCATTTGATTAAAAGTTGCCTTATTAAGTAAGAGGTCTTGAGTTCAAGTCTCTCTTTTGTTACCTTTTTTGAAAAAGTCATGCTAAAATTGTAAAGTGTATTTCATTTCAAGTATAAAAGTGAATCACTATAAGTAGCTTTAATATTTTATTTGAGAGTTATTTATTTTGCATGCAACTTTTATGTTATAAGTAACTTCATTGTAAAAGTGATCATCACTTCTCTTTATAAAAGTGGGTCACTTCATAAAGCAACTTACACTATCACATGGTCATTTGGTTATCGTTTATGCCTTTTTTTAAAAGGGCGTAACTCTCACATCCGAACTCTGTTTTCAGTGCCGTTTTTTTAAAACCGCATAACTTTTCGAGCTCTTTCCATACAGATAATTAGTTTTAGTTTTTAAATCCATATTATCTACATATTTAATATGGATTCTATAAGTAATGTTTTCTTTACCAGCACCAACTACTTTCAATGGAAATCTCATATGGAAGATTTATTAAGAAGTAAAGGCTTGTGCCAGATTACCTTGGGAAAGTAAAAAGAACCCACTGATAATGATAAGAAATCCAAATGAGATAATAGGAGTGATGAAGCACGTGGACTAATCGGAATTTCCATCTCTCCTTATTTAAGATACCACCACCAAGAAATTGATGACCCCGAAGAAGCTTGGGACAAGATTGAATCTGTGTTTGGTAAACTCAATATTATTCGAGCACAACGGTTAGAAAATCAAGTACTGACCTTGAGTCCAAGTGATTTTTCTTGCCTTAGAGACTATCTATCTAGGTTTAAAACACTCAGAATTTTATGTGAAGAATGTAAGATAAAAATGGAGGAAGAGCGTTGCATATATCTTATTCTTTCTAAGATAGGTAGTGCATATTTTGTGTTTGTATCTACCTTTTATGCCATGAGAGAGGATATAGGGAAAGCTTATGAAAAACCCACTCTTGATTCCTTTTGTGTTTCTTTGATTAGAGAGGAAGATAAGCTTGTACAACTTGGAGTGATCAACATGGAAGATACCTCCAACAAAGCCTTAGTTGCCCAACAGAAAGATAAACCCAAGAATCCCAAGAAGAAACATTCTCGCCACAATAACAAGCAATATAAGGGTCCCAAACCCACTCAGAATTTTTTTTCTCTGAATGGAGACAAAGGAGCAAAATATAAAAATAAGAAGACTGACAGACATTGCAACTTTTGTGATAAAGATGGTCATGATGAGTCCAAATGTTTCAAGAAGATGGCAGCTTTAGAAGCAGTGATGAAGAAGCACAACATCAATATTGATCCTACTTCTTCTTCTTCTTCTCATGGGCATGCACTTTCTGCTTCTGGTTTCTCCTTCAATACATCTTCTACTTCTACTTTTGATAAGTGGCTTATTGATTCTAGAGAATCTTATCATATGGCTAAGGATAGAGACATATTTTCTACTCTAAATGACTGTAACACTAAGAAAACATTTGTTGGTGATGATAGATCTCTTAGTGTTGAAGGATCTGGAACAGTACAAGTAGAAAATGGTCATTTCAATGATGTATAATGTGTCCCAAGTATTTAGTGTAACCTGCTATCAGTATATCAAATCACTCATTCAGGTGAAGGCAAAACCGTAGAGTTTTCACCTCAACAAGTTGTAATGAAGGATATAAAAGATCCTAATCATGTTCTTGCAACTGGATTTGCTGATGATATTACCAGGTTGTACAAGTTTGAAATTTTGGGTCATCATCTTTTTCATCAGTTTTTTTTGCTCATAGCGATGACTTGAGCAAACTTTGGCATGAGCGGTTTGGTCATCTAAACTATCACTCATTGCAGCAACTATGTAATCAACAGATGGTGACTGGTCTTCCTCTTGTTTCATGCAGAGATGATGTTTGTATCGGTTTTGTTCTCAGTAAACATCATCGGGATAGTTTTGAAAAATGTGCCTCTTGGCACACCTCGGGTCCTTTGCAGCTTGTTCACAGTGATTTGTGTGGTCCACTTTTTTCTCCTTCTTTTTCTGGGTGTAATTATTTCTTAACTTTCATTGATGACTTTTCCAGATGTACTTGGGTTTACTTCTTAAAACTTAAGAGAAAAGTTTTTGACAAGTTTTTTGCCTACAAGGCCCTTGTAGAAAAGCAATCTAGACATCAAATTCAAAGGTTAAGAACATGTAATGGAGGCGAATATGTGAACAATAATTTTACAAATTTTTCCATATGCACCAACTGGACTACATAGGGAATCCAACTGCAACACATTTTTCCATATACACCACAACAAAATGGTGTTGCTGAGAGAAAGAACCAAACATTAAAAGAAATGGCTAATTATATGATCCAATCTAAGGGATTAAGTCTAAAGTATTGGGCGAAAGCCATCAACTGTGCAAATTACAGATTAAATCGCACTCCCACAAAGGCTCTTAAAAATATAACTCCGGAAGAAGCTTGGATTAAAATTAAACTAGATGTAAGTCACTTCTGTGTATTTGGCAGTATAGCATGGGCTCACATTCCTGATGAGAAAAGGAAAGCATTACAGCCTAAACGTGAGAAGTGTATATTTGGTGGTTATTCTGAAGATGTCAAAGGTTTCAGACTTCTTCAATCACATTGTAATGAAATTGTTATTAGAAGAGATATTAAATTTGATGAAAATCTCTTGGCCTGCGAGCCTAATTCGGTGTTTGTGCCTTCTTTGGCCTGCGAGCCTAATTCGGTGGTTGTGCCTTCTTCGATCTATGAGCCATCTTTGATGTTTGTGCCTTCTTCTGATCTGGTTTCTTCTTCAGCTAATGAAAGTGAGGATGAAAATCCACCTCCGCCTGCTCACCCTCCTCCAGATGAGTCCTTTGAACCTGAACTAGCACCAGCTCCACCGCATACTATATGGGTTTGTTCAACACGAGAAGTAGTTGGTGATCTTGTCATTGATCCTTCAGATCAACATCAGACACATTCACAGTTCCAATGAGCCTCTTCTCTTTTGGCTCAAGTTTCAAAAACTCATGATCCAGATACATTTGCAAAAGCTTCAGGTCATCTAGATTGGGATACAATAATGAATGAAGAGTGTCGTTCTTTAATGGAAAATGATACCTGGGATCTTGTACCACTTCCAAAAGGAAGAAAACTTATCATATTTAAATGGGTCTACAGAACTAAGTATGCAACAGATGGAAGTGTTGAAAGACACAAGGCTCATTTAGTTGCCAAAGGATTTTCCCAAGTTGAAGGAATTGACTATCATGAAACCTTTTCCCCTGCAGCCAAAATGAATTCCATCCACCTTGTTCTTGCCCTTGTTGCCTCACATAAATGGGAGGTCCATCAGATGGATATTAAATCCGCCTTCTTACACGGAGATTTGCAAGAAGAAATCTACATGGAACAACCTCCTGGCTATGTCCAAAATGACTCTAGCCTTGTTTTTTGCCTCAATAAATCCCTTTATGGTCTCAAGCAAGATCCCCGAGCTTTGTATGCCAAAATGGATAGATTTCTTATTGCCATTGGATTCTCTAGATGTCATTCTGATCATAATGTCTATACCAAGAAAGTAGGAAACCATCTCATAATCCTTGTCCTTTATGTTGATGACCTTATCCTTACTGGTAGTGACTCAAAACTTTTAAACCATGTGAAAACCAACCTTAAGAAGAAATTTGAAATGATAGACTTAGGCTTTTTGCACTACTTCCTTGGCCTCCAAGTTTTTCAAACCAATGAAGGAATTTTTCTTTTCCAGTCTAAGTATGCTTGTGATCTTCTTCGTCTCTTTCACATGGACGATTGTAAACCAACCCCTTCTCCCTTCCAATATGGATTCAAGATTACTGCCACCTGTACTTCTCCGGAAGTTGATGCCACCCTTGTAGAATTCCTGCAGAAACCTTGATAGATCTAGAATTCTAGTTAAATTGAACACAAACAATTTGCTCATATTCAAGAGATGAGAGAAAGTTTTTGCTCCATAAATCAGAGAATTATATTAATAAAAAATGAATATACATGAGAAACCATCCTCAAAAAGAAGAGAGGAGGTGAATATATAGA
>JZKD02S1008056.1:118326-135088 GCA_000966675.3 Picea glauca
ACCATCTCGTGCTCTCCCTCCCGTTCTGTTATCATCTTTCTTCTTTGCATTTTCGGGCACCGTGAGATTGTGTTGCTGCAATTGCTTAGCCATCTCATTGATAGTCTTCCTCATGCAATTTTTTTCGGGATGAAAACCTTTGGATTAGTATATGAAAAATGTTATTTCTATCTTCTTCTTACCCTTAGGCTCAGAAGAGTTATCTGAATATTGTGCGGATCTCTCCTTCTTCGATTCAAGAAATTTACCCATTCCTTTTTTCTTGTCTTTTCCACTGCTCTTTGGAGCATTAGTAGCCACAAGTGCTTGGTTATTGGAACATTTGATGGCACCTATTTGGACTAAATTAGCTTGCTCTTGAGTCAATGCTTCAATGAAATCATTCAATGGAGGCATTTTCCATTTTTCCTGAGTCAATTTAGATGCTTGAAAATATGACACATACGGAATATTCAGGGCCTAATTTCGAGAGAATTGAAAGGATGAGATGTTCTTCCTCTTTCGTGACTCCACATGCATTAATTTCAACGAGGAGGGATTTGAACTTGGTGAAGAATTCTTGTAGGTTGCTGAAATGAATTGGACTTAGGGATATGAGTTCATTCTCCAATTGATGCACTCTCATTGCATCCTACTTGCCGAATAGTCCTTCCAATGTGGTCTAGACCACATCGGGAGTAGTGGCTTTACTGACATGAAAGAGGAGATCTATGGAAATTGATAAGAATATAAGCTCAATTTCTTCATCTAATTTATTGAAATACTTTATCTTCTCCATTGCAGCAGTCGGTTCTTTCTCCATTCCCATTGTTACCCAGTAAAGCCCTTTGCTTCGGAGGAGCAAAGAGATCTCTGTCTTCCATTCGAAGTAATTGAAAGGATTTAGAATGAGTGTTGTGGGCTAAGAGAGATGATCCATTGCCTCTTTATGTTCCTCCTGATGATATATACCTGCAAATAAAACCATGTACAATCCACTAGATTCAATCTAGCTCTAATACCATGTAGAATTCCTACAGAAACCCCGATAGATCTAGAATTCTAGTTAAATTGAACACAAACAATTTGCTGATATTCAAGAGATGAGAGAAAGTTTTTGCTCCATAAATCAGAGAATTATATTAATAGAAAATGAATATACATGAGCAACCATCCTCAAAAAGAAGAGAGGAGGTGAATATATAGAATTTCCAACATAGAAATTCTAGTTAAAAAAAAGCTAGAAATAGCTAAAATGGGTGTCATAAGCTAAGGGAGACCACATAGTTCGACCTAAACCACTAAAGATAAATGTCACACACTCATTAATGTCCACAAGAGTCAATTGATGCACATTAGCTCATTTAAGCTCACTTAACTGACAAGAGAAGCAGTTCCAACTCACTTAACTGACCTGAAATAGTAGTTACTAATAATAGTAACGACAAAAATCATTAATTAAGGAATAAATCTCTCACCCAAAGAGGAGGTGCACATTCCCCAATAACAGATGAGTTTTTTCATGGGGGAGTTGGAATAAATCATGAATAAATCAAGAAAATCAAGAATAAATCGAGAAAATCAAGAACCGAGAGTTGAGTCTTGATCTAAAATTAGCAGTTTTCCCTAAAATCTAGGGATGAGGYGCCCTTCTTCTCTATGTGGCCAAATTAGGTGAAATAAAGTGTAAATGAATGTATTAACCAAGATATAGGAGTCTAATCTAGGTATAAACTAATGTAAGTTAGGGTTATGCTCCAACAACCCTATACTATCAGTTAGTTGGTAACCTCTTATAGTTAACTCATACCCGTCCTTTTCTTTCCTTTGTTGTTGGTATTGTTTCACGGTATATGCAAACACCCCATGAAAGCCATTAGAAAGCAGCTAAAATGATACTTCTCTATGTTCGTGGTACATTTCATTTCGGGATACATTACCATTCAGGGGGGACTCCTTTATTGGTTGGTTTCACTGATTCAGATTGGGTTGGCGACCTTGATGATCGGAAGTATACTGCAGGTTATGGTTTTAGCCTTGGTTTAGGACCTATCACTTGGGCCTGTAAGAAACAATAGGCTATTGCACTTTCTTTAGTAGAAGCAGAGTACCAAGCAACAATAAACGCAAGTCAGGAAGCCCTGTGGCTTCGACAGATCCTTTCAGAGTTTGGATTCCAGTACCAGCATCCGACCAGCCTTTGGTGTGACAATCAGTGTGCCATCAAGCTTGCCAAAGACCCAGTTCAACATCAGCGTAGAAAAAAAATCGAGCTACACATGCACTTCATCAGAAATCTCATTCATGATCAAGTTATTGAAGTGCTCTTTTTCCCTACAGAATATCAAGTTGCAGACATTTTCACAAAGTCTCTTACAGAAGCGAAGTTTTCCAAACTTCTATCTATGTTAGGAGTTCAAGAAGTTGTCATTAAGGGGAGATAGGATCTAATGCCTCCTTCCTTCTCCTATTGTGTCTCTATTGTAAATCCTTCAATCCTATCCCAAGCTGTTATTAAGGGGGGATGTTAGGATATTTAGACACTTAGGAGTTAGTTAAGATCTACTTGGTCTAATGTGTCGTTAGGTAAAAGTGTGTTTCTTAGTGTGTTTATTTAGTATGCATTTGTAGTTCGGAAATTCGACGGTCATGATATGTTCTCGACATAGAGTGATTTGACGGTTCATACTCTCCTCTATCTTAACAACCATTGATCTGTGGCTTAACACCCGATTGGTCCATGATCTCTATTTAGAGAGCATAAAGGGTCATTTGTTGATGATCAATTGTGAGAAACTCTCTTGTAAAATATCTCTGTAATCTTTTTCTTTGCATTAATAAACTGCTCCAAGTGGCCACGTTGGTTGGGGCCATGGATGTTTCCCCATAGGGGTTTTACCACGTGAAAACATCAGTGTGTTGATCTTTGATCGAGTTATGTGAGTGGTTACTGAAGTTTTTCATCCTCTGTTGGAATACCCGTGTTGTCGAACATATAGTGATCATTATATCAATCGTATTACAAATATTCTAAAAATTAGATCCAGTCCATTAGATGTAGCTTGGGTATCTGGAAGGAATGATATTTATTTTCTTCTTAAAACTAGAAACATTAAAAAGGTATTTTTTATCTTCTAACTTAGGGTTATTGACATCTTTGTTGTAAATCATTTTTTTCCTATTATGAATCTAACTAGAGAACCATAGATTTTATTTAACGTTAGTTGTGACAAAGGTGTTAATATTCTGAAAGACATTCTCTTCTATTAAACCCAAAAACCAATCCAAGAAGTAGCATATTATGTGCACCCTCTCATTATATTTTAATATGTGTGTAGTAAAAAAGTGGTCAATTGTGAAGATGAATGACGTGATATTATGATCCATTTCTTATCATGAAATTTTGTGATCTTAAATATCTTACACAAAATCCTCCAAGACATTGTTTTATGATCTTAAAGATCTTAATGATCTCTTTATTAGAAACCAACATTTTGTTATTGTATCCATAACGTTTCTCTAAAGTTAAATATTATTAATGGTATTGATATTCTTAAAGTTAAATTTAAAATCAATACAAGAAGTAGCATCTTCAGTCAACCCTCTATTTATGTGAAGTAATTTTTACGATTGCATTCCTTGTATGTAGTAAAAAAATGCATATTTGTCAAGATAATGCAATAATGGCATCACATATTTATTTCATTTAAATTGAAAATTGTTGAAATTCGAGCCTGCAACCAGTTTATTAATGGATAGAGAAAAATAATATTGCAACAAACAACAAATAGAAAACAACAAATTAATAAAACCAAGAATATTTACGGGAAACATAATGGTATTTTATTGTTCAATGTTAGAGATGCAAATAACCCATCAAACATAATTACAATATAATATATATGCCTCTATGTGATACACATATAAATATCACAATGTTTCATTGTTCGTGAATTGGTTGAACTCCCACACAGGTATTCAAAACGTTAGATTGGATGTGAATCGAATGAATTACCACATAGATATTTGAAATGAAATATGGTTGTCACCTATTAAACAATATCCACCTTGACATAAGTTTACTTGATACCTTTCCCACGTTCATTTATCACTTTTTATGCAAGCCAAGAGAATCCTAACACCACCGCAACTTCTCTAGCAATACTAGTTGTGTGAACTTGTCTACACAGTTTGCTACAGTATGGACAAATCCACCTCCTCTGAATCAACATAACCACATAATAAATCATTGCAACCCCTGTAGGTTATACTTGTACCTATAATATACTGAAACACCTATTTCCATGTTCTTTACCTAGTTTTTCCATGTGCATGTGAAATATTTGAACATTTTGTCACAAACATCAACCTTCCTACTATATTGGCATATGGTACATGATAAATATAATCCTTTCTTACTTACAATTAGGACATAAACTTGAAGAAATCTTACAACAAAAATTTAAAGGAATATTTTTTGGTTTCACAATGTTCATATTGAACCTCATTGATATCTTCTTCGTAGAATTGTGACAACCACATATTGCAATTTTCCCATATATGTGTACTTCTATGCCGAATATTTGTTTTGTTGGTCCTAGATCCTTCATCTGAAACATCCTCACCAACTAAGTCATTAACCTACTAACTTCAACCATTCTTGGGCCTATAACAAGCATATCAACAACATATAACACCAAGATAATGAAGATGTCATTGAAACTTTTGAAGTAAACACAATGAACGTATTGAATTCTAGTACAATTTTGGCTCACCATCAAGGAATCAAACATCTTGTACCATTTCCTAGGTACCTTTAGGCCATACAACAAATCCTGAAGTTTGCAAACAAATCTCCCTTTGTGTTCTTGAGCAATATATAATTGTTCCTTGTACATATCTTTGTTAGTGATGTTTTTTTGGGAAGTAGGATCCCATAATATATAGACCTTATATCCATCACTATAACCAATAAAGATATTAAAATTGCATAAATTCAAAGATTGTAATTTTAGAAATAGCTTATGGTTTACCAGTGCCTACAACCCCATCCCTTTATTTCTCATATGGCCCAATCACTTATGCCATAAACAAATAGATTCCTTTTCTTTCTTAGATACCAATGTTTCTTCAATTACTTGAGTGATTCTTTCTAGTTTGTAAAGGTTTCCAATCTTTGTATCCTTCATAACCACTAGGATTCCCTTGCACACTTTCAACACTCCACCTTGACCTATAAACCTATAAACTCCAAAATTTAAAACTCTTGAAGAAATTAAATTCTTTTTAAGGTATGGCATATTTCTAACATCCATCAACATTCTTATAATACCATCAAACAATTTAATATCAATGCTCCCAATCCCAATAATTTTACAAGAAATATCATTTCCCATAAAAACAACACTGACATCTATAGATTGGTAAGAAGAAAATCAATCTCTATGTGAACAGATGTGATGGGAAGCACCTGAATCTAACAACCATTATTATTGATAGTGTGAGATACTACAAATGGATTAAACTTCATCAACCATACTTGAACTTGATTCAACTAGATTTGCTTCCTTGCCATAGTCTTCCTTGATTCTTTTCTCTTCCAACAATCTTTCTTGAGATTCCTTGATTTACTGCAATACCAAGATTTTCTCTTTCCCTTTGACTTGGATCTAGAAGTACCTCCTGATTCCCCTCTTTCTTAAGATTGACCTCTAACCACCAATGTTTCTGGTGTGGAGGTTTCTATACTAGATTTCCTCAACTTCTCAGACAACAAAGCTCCCAAAACAAAGTCAAACTCAAGGGTGCATGTTGAGATAAAAATAATAGAAGTGAATAAATGATCCAAAGACTTAGGAAACGAACACAAAAATGTCACCACCTTATCTTCCTCATTTATTTTTACATCCCTACTAGTTAATTGAAATATCAAAGTATTAAATACATTTAAATGATCAACAATTTTGGTACCTTCTTTCATTCGTAGACTATACAATTGGATCTTTAAATAGATTTGGCTCGTCGAGGACTTTTTCATGTAAAGGATTTCCATTCTTATCCATAAGTCTATCTATATCTCTTCTCCAATGATATTAAACAAAACTTCATCTGCTAAACACAAACAGGTGGACTGCGAGCTCTCGAATCTAGATCTTCCTAGTCCTCGTTTGTCATACCCATCTGTCTCCTTATATTTCCCATAAATTATTTGTGTAATCCTTGTTGTACCAACAAATATCGAATCTTCAACTTCAACAACTCGAAGCTACTTTTTCCATCAATCTTCTCCACCTCAAACTCAACACTCGAGACTTTTGTCATCCTACACACAATCTCCCTTAAAATATGTATATAAACACAAAAAATAGATTATACCTCCAAAGAATGCTTGGAAATTACTCAACCCACCCACTCCCATGTAGATCCAACAATACCTCCACATTCAGTTTTCTTCCTCCATAATCATTTTTGTTTTGGACCTAAACTCCCTAACCCCTCATGTAGGTAGAATAATATATTTCCATGTAATAAAGGACAATATCAACAAGGCCTAACAATAAGGAAGAATAAGTCAAATGTAAGAAGACCTAACACAATCTTCCCCTTCTAGAAGGATATTCGTCTAGATTGTTCTTTTGGATAGATAAATTTATTATAAATAGGAGTAGAGGGTATGTGAAGTTTAGTCCTAAGAATTATTGTAATAGAGCGTTGCTCTATTATAGGTTTCCCCCTCGAAGAGGCATGCAAACATTGTTTCCTATCAATAAAGGTATTATTTTGGTGTCGTGGTTTCATATATTGTGTTGTTCTATTGTTATTCTTTGCAATATTTATGTTTTTGGCTATTATAATAGATTTGGTACCTTACAAGTGGTATCAAAGCACTTTCCTTGGCAAAAAATTGTAGGTTAAATTTTTTTCAGGGTAGAGATGTATTCTGACGTCTTAAAGCTACAAAGATATGTCATTTAGCACATGAATCCACGATTGGGGAAGCATACATGTAATAACTACAAGTGCTACTGAAAGGCACATTCTTGGCCACCCTTGTAACCCCTATCGGTACCCCTTCGAGTGGTAGCGCATCAGACAACACATGTATACAGATCGACCTAGATATCCTGAATCCCTCCATATATAAACTAATCAGCCACCTGAATTATATAGTGCTACTGAGAACAACAGTCAGGAAGATACTCTCTAGTACCTGGGTAGTTAGGTAATATGGCTAGGGGAACGATCTAGTGTAACATCCCCAACCACCCACAAGCCCAGAAATGCCACTCCAAAACATTTTTTCATGCTCTGATACCAATTTGTAACATCCCCGACCACCAACAGGCCGGGGCATGCCACTACTCAGACGCTTTGATTAGCTCTGAAACCATTTTTCTAACATTCCCGACCATCCATGTCGGGACACGCTACGCCATAGAACACATCCATTCTCTGTGCGGAACATATTGTCACATACTCAACATCCAAACTGAGCTATGCCACATACATATTTTGAACTGCATGCAATTAAAATGTATACACATACAGAACTCTTGCGAAAGATTTATATATAAAGCATGAACAGACAAATACGTTATGTAAATGCATAGATTCACACTGAAATAGCCATAAACATATACATGCAGTATATACATGCAATACTCATAAAAATAAACACAGTTATAATCACACATATGATAACCCATAAAAATATGCATGTACATAACAATGTAGAATGTAAATTTAACACACAATTGACACTTATCTTTATAAGATTATCACCAACTATGCACAGACTGTCCACGAACCTCCCAACCTTAGACCACACTATTCATCACTCTCAACAGTGATTCACCCCTGAGCTGGGACTAAACTCCACTCGGGAAAAGGGATTCCTAACCAGGCTAAAGGCTCATGGACAACAAGAAAGACTCTGTCTTAGGTGCTCACTAAACTAACAGCCTACAGTCCCTCATTCCCCACATGCATGTCCCACCAAAGGGAGTGTGCCCCTTCTCTTCTCAATAGTCCCTCAGTTTCCCCAATTCCCTTTCAAGGATTAAACAACAGGCCAAACGGGAAGTCTCAGAGCCCTGTAGCTGTAGTTTACCACCTTTAGAAAATCAATTCCCAACAATTCTCTCACCCAGAGAGAAATTACTCATGGGCCTGACAACCCGTCTCTTCAATATCCCACAAGCCTGACAACCCACTTCTTCAGTCTAGCTTCCCCACTAACGAGCTACACCAACCTTTGTGGCCATGGATACCAGCTCAATATAGTGACAAAAGTATGGAGGATAAATGACTGCGAGAGTGAAGATGGTCATGGCATCCTGGCTGAATGATCGAAGGAATCATAGAGAGATGATGGTAAGAATGATGGGGGGGGTGTGAAAATGAGGTAAGTCGCAACAATATGTATGCATGTTCCCAACTTGACACTTGTCATGTTGGAAGCTACTTTGGCCCACTTGTTCGCAACTTTGGAACTTAGGATAAAATAATTATCCATAGTTTATGATTTAAGAAATATTAATGTAATATTGTTTTTTGTCTCAAGCTCCCTAGCTTAGCCCCTTTCTTGAACTTATCCCCTCCCTTTCCCTAACTAGTGGAGTTTAGTCCCCCATCTCTTTTATCATCTTCGGTCTGCGTGCAACAATGTATTTTATATTAAATATGAGACATGTACAAAAACAGGCGCACTAGCCTTTAACATCTAGGCTCTCCTGCCTAATCAAAACATAAGCATCATAGCTTATAATAACTTGCTCACCAGGCTATAAAACATATCATATACACAAAGGATCCCTGGTCTCAACATCACGCGCACTTAAGATGATGCACGCGGTATCCTGGAATGTGCACACTTCCTCATTTTTCTGCGCAATACATGTACGCACTATGCCATGAAATGTGCATAAAAAAATGATATCAAAATAGCTCACCAAATTAAGTACATTTGTATTTATACTTATAATTGGGTTCGGCCTTAGGGATATTACAATCCCCTCCCCTTATTTATGCACTATCCTCAGTGCATCATGTACCCATGTACAACTAAATTTCAAAAATCCTCAAAAAGATGTGGGTATTCTGTCTGCATTGCATCCTCATGCTCCCAAGTAGAATCCTTAGGACCGTACCAGGTCCATTGGACCTTTACAAGCCCTATGCCTCGATTTCGAAGATGTTTGATTTTTCGGTCCAAAATGCGCACCAGATGCACTTGAAAAGCGCCTTCTTGCTCCACCTGAATCACATTCCAATCAATAACATGATTAGTATCAGGTATATATTCATTTAGAAATGATACATGGAATACATTATGAACAGACATAGATGTAGGCAATGCAATCATATAAGTTACTGGACCAATCCTCTCTAGGATTTCAAATGGCCCACAATAGCGAGCTGCCAACTTTGAACAATTTCCCAACTTCAGAGAACTTCTGTTGGCTTTCACTTTCAAGAATACATGGTCACCCACTTTAAATTCCTTTTGAGTTATGCCCTTATCTGCATAGTTTTTCTACCTGTCCTAGGCAGCCTTTAAATTTTGTTTTATTTTCAACATTTTCTCTTCCATTTCCCTGAGAAAATTTGGCCCAACCACTGCTCTATTTGTTGGGTTATCCGAGCTTACCGTTGTGTTGCACTTTCTTCCATAAAGTGCCTCAAATGGGCTCATCTTTAGGGATGCTTCGTACCCATTGTTATAAGAAAACTCTACCAAGTGTAGGTAGTCTTCCCATTTTGATGGTTTATCCATCACATACATCCTCAACATATCCTCAATCGCATGATTCACCCTCTCTGTTTGTCCATCTATTTCTAGATGATAAGTTGTACTAAAATTCAAATTTGTTCCAAATCCAATAAATAATCCCTTCCAAAATTTTGAGGTATATTTTGGATCTATGATAGACACAATTGTCTTGGGTATGCCATGTAATCTAGAAATTTCCCTCATATAAACATCAACAATGTTCGTTGCCTTGTGAGTGAGCTTAACTGGAATAAAATGGGCAACTTTAGTAAGCTTATACACCACTACCATGATAGAATCATGTTGCTTGTTTGTTCTAGGAAGTTTGGTAATGAAATCCATGGTTACCACTTCCCATTTCCATTCAGGAATGGGTAATGGATGTAGCAAACTAGCTGGGTGTCTATACTCAACCTTTACCTTTTGACATTCCAAACATCTGGCAATAAAATCAACAACCTCTTTCTTCATGTGTGGCCAATAATATTGGCTCTTGACAACTGCAATAGTTTTCTGATATCCTGGGTGCCTAACATAAGGCATATTATGCATTTCTCTCAATATCAGATTTTTCAACTCCTTGGAATTTGGTACACAAATTATGCCCCTATACATGAGAATTTCATCCTTATCTAGCTTGTATTCTTCAATTTTCTGCTGCAAGTTACTTTGTTGTAGTTTTGCCACTAAATCCATGTATTGTAAATCTGATTTGGAAGTCTCTATATTTCCGTGTTTCAAATCTTATTGATACATGCTAATGGTTGTAGCATTCATTTCATGCACTCTTCTGCTGAGTGCATCAACCACTTTGTTCTCTTTCCCCTTGATATTTTTTATATCAAATTCATATTCTCTTAGAAATTCTAATCATCTTCTTTGCCTTGCATTTAAAGTTGGCTGATCAAAAAAATATTTCAGGCCATTGTGGTCTGTCCTCATCTCAAACCTTTTCCCCATGAGGTAGTGTCTCCATTTCCTCAAGGCATGTACTATGTCTGCCAACTCCAAATCATGAGTGGCATAGTTTCTTTCATTTGGGTATGCTATCCTAAGTATTGGAGCACTTGTTAATAACTTTTTTAAGTGTTGGAAACTCTTCTCACAATCCAATGTCCACTGAAACTTCACACCCTTTCTTTTCAAGGAAGTGATTGGGTGTGCAATCTTTGAAAATCCTTTGATAAATCTTCTATAGTATCCTGCAAGGCCCATGAATGATCTCACCTCTGTCACATTCTTTGGCACTGCCCATTCTTTAATGGATTCTATATTCTCAGGATCCACTGCTATCCCATCCTTTGAAATGATATGACCCAAATAGTGAATTTTCTTCTGATAAAATGAGCACTTGCTCAATTTGGAATACAATTGATGTTCCCTTAATAATTGCAAAACCATCCTCAAATGATGTTCATGCTCTTCCTTTGACTTGGAATATATGGGAATGTCATCCAGAAAGACAATGACAAACTTGTCTAAATATTCTCGAAAAACACCATTGATTAAGCACATGAAAATAGCTGGTGCATTGGACAACCCAAATGGCACCACTGTGAACTCATAATGACCATACCTTGTCCTGAAGGCAGTCTTTCTAATATCTTATTCTTTAATCCTTACCTGATGGTATCCTGACCTAAGATCTATCTTTGAAAATATCTTTCCATCCTTCAATTGATCAAAGAGATCATCAATCCTTGGCAGAGGATACTTGTTCTTCACAGTCACTTTATTCAATTGTCTGAAATCAATGCACAATCTTAATGTTCCATCTTTCTTCTTCACAAACAAGACTGGGGCACCCCAAGGTGACACACTTGGGTGTATATACCCCTTCTTCAAAATCTCTTCAAGTTGCATTTGCAACTCCTTCATCTATGGTGTACTCATTCTGTAAGGAGTCTTTGACACTGGAGCTGCTCCAGGCATTAGATTTATAGAGAAATCAATGTCCCTCCTTGGGGGTAGTCTTGGTATCTCCTTGAACACATTTTAAAAATCATCTAGGACTACTTAATCTTCCAAATTTGGCACCTTATCTCTAGGTGTCTCTTCCATATGAGCTACAAATATTTGACACCATTTTCTGTAACATTTCTTCAACTGCAATGGTGAAATATCTTTGATGGTTACTACCCTGGGAATTCCCTGCGCTTTCCTTAGTTTCCCTTCCTCATCAAATAAAGTAAATGCTTTGTTATGAAAGTCTAGGAGAGCATGATGTTTTTCCAACCAATCCATCCCAATTAGACAGTCATAGGAACCTAAAGGCAAGATGTTCAAATATGCCCTGGTGTTCAGTCCATTCATGTCCATAAGACATAAATTAACCATCTCATTAACTTTTCTTTTGGTTCCTGTAGCCAGCTGCACCAACCAAGATTTCCCATGCTTGCTTCTTGGCAAATGAAAACTTTCCACCATCTTAGTTTCTATATAACTATGACTAGCTCTTGAATCAATTAAAATAGCAATGGTTTGGTTGTTGATCATACCTTCCACTTCAATCATATGTGACTGATACTCTGCTTGCTTGTTGTCCAGGGCTGCATAGATCCTGGGTACCTTTCTGCCCATGTCCTCCATTGTTTCAACTTGTTGTACATTGTGAACAGTTCTCCCTTTTTCACTTCTGTGAGGAAAATCTCTAAACATGTGATCCCCTTTACAACCCCAACATTGAATAGGTGGTTTCCTTGGCCTTTGACTCCCTGAGTCAATCGTTATGGGTTCTTTAGGAGTTTTCTATCCCTGAGGATTGTTTCTGAAGAATGGTGGATTATATCCCTTCTTCCTCTGATCCACATTGAATTTCTTTTTGTCTTCCCAAGATTTTTGGAATGTTGGCCTTGATTTTTGTTGATCATATAGGCATTTAGCTCGCCTTATGGTCTCCTTCAATGTCTTGGGATCATCATACTATATTTTTTCACTGATGAATGATGGAAATCCACTGAAATACCTTTGAATCTTCACTGTCTCATCCTTGATGAAAGAGACATACTTCAACAGTTCTAAAAACCCTCTCTCATATTCATCAATGGTCATACTCCCAAGCTTGAGTTCAAAGAACTCTTTTATTTTCTTGTCATAGTATCTCTTAGTCAAGTATTTCTTCTCGAAATACCTCTTGAATTCCCTCCAAGTAACACTTTTCTCTTTGATGTGTTCAACCTGCACAAGTTGATCCCACCAGATGGATGATTTTCCTTTGAGTTGATAGATGACAATTCTACCTTCTGCATGAGAAGAATAATTATGCAATTGGAAATACTTTCTCATGCCCAAAAGCCATGTTTATGCATCTTCATCCTTCTTGTGCTCATGATCAAATGTAGGAGGTTTGATTTTGTTCATTTCTCCTCGTAGTTTATCCACCCCAGACCTCCTGTGTTTTCTGATAGGGGATGGACTTGAGATGTTGTGTGATCTCTTATTGGAATGTCTTGGGGAGTGATGGTGATGTCTTCTAACACTTCTTGATTTTCTTTTTTCATCATGAGACTTGTTACTTCTCGATTTTCTCGATCCACTCTCCTTATCCAATTTCTTTTCTATCCTGTTCAAGCTCTGTAGTAAATTCACGTTGAAGTCATCCTATTGCTCCTTGGCTCTCATAAGCCTTTTATTATCAACCTTATGGCTTTGGACATCCTTCTGCAAATTTTTAATGGTCTCTGTCATATTCATGTTTTAATTCCTTACTTTTCCATGTCCATTGGAGTTTGTTCCTTCAATGCTCAAATGGACATCCACCCCTCCGAGTTCATCTTCCTGGATGCAATTCCCTTGTGCCTCTTTCATTACTATGGACTCTAAACTGATCTTGATCTAGTTGTTTTTAACTCTACAAAATGTGCATCCAACAAAACTTGTCAGGCTAACTGTTTCAACAATTTCATGAGAATATGAACCATTCTGGTTCAATAATATATATCATAATTCTTTCTTCTGATTTCCTGGAAATTTGAATGCCTTGATCAATTTTTTGGGTGGATAATTATATTCCACTATCCAAGACCTTTCCAACGCCTGCTCACATGCTCAATTCCGAGTCTTGAGCAGAAGTTATGGCTCCATGGAGCTAGTTGAGTCTTATACTTTACCCTTCACTGTTTTTGTTGTATCTTTCTCATAAAAGCTTCGTTTGATGAACAACTTACACCATTAGAAAGATCTATCCGAGCTCTTTTATTTTAGCTATAGAGACACGGAAAACTCTATTCTTTTGGTTTTTGAGTTGCTAAAAATGCTCTTAAGGCCCTAAAAAATGCACTGAAAAAAGATGACGTTCAAATGATATAAAATGTCGCAGAAATTCACTGGTTTTCTGCTATTGTTCACCCTTCAAGCAACTTTGTGCACACAAAATTGCTTCTTGTAACTTGTATTTACCATGCGCAACAACCACACAAGATAAATCATGCTTCGCACACTTAAAAACACTATGTATCACTTCTCTTTCACGCCAATAACTGCGCACTACTTTTGTGTCGCGTGCCAATATCTTGTGTGCACTACTTTTATGTCACGCACCAATATCCACTACGTGCAATTTTGGTTCATGCACTGACACCTGTTGCACATAGTTTTTGTATCACGCACTGATATTCCACATGCATTTCGCTCTACGCATTGCACCATGCCAAATTTTAGTACGTCTGCTCCACGCATTAAAACTTTGCGTGCACCACTAACTAAGTTGTCGCATGTCAACATTTACCCACATTGTGCACACAACTACCAAACTCCACTGCATTGTGTCAATACTGTGCACACCACGTGTGCCATTATTATGTGTGTGCACATCGCACAATGCTAAATTTAGCACGTGCATCTGCACATAATATTCTTCCGCACGACGCCATAATTTATCGCATGCACCAACACGCTAACATTTTCTGCGTGGTGCCAAAATTTACCATGGACGCTCTGTGACTTGAAATTTGTCCACTTCGAAATTGATCTTATGTGAATATTCACTTCAACTGAACCTTTTCAGCCCAACCAGGCTCAGTGTTGGAACTGTGGCTCTGATACCAATTTTTAACATCCCCAGCCACCCACAGGTCGGGAAATGCCACTCCAGAACATTCTTTCATGCTCTGATACCAATTTGTAACATCCCCAGCCACCAACAGGTCGGGGCATGCCACTACTCAGATGCTTTGCTAGGCTCTGAAACCATTTTTGTAACGTTCCCAACCATCCATGTCGGACCACGCTAAGCCAGAGAACACATTCATTCTCTGTGAGGAACATACTATCACATACTCAACATCCAAGCTGAGCTATGCCACATACATATTTTGAACTGCATGCAATTAAAATATATACACATACAAAACTCTTGCAGAAGATTTATATATAAAGCGTGAATAGACAAATACGTTATGTAAATGCACGGATTCACACTGAAATAGCCGTAAACATATACATGCAGCATATAGAGGAAATACTCATAAAAATAAAAACAGTTATAATCGCACATATGATAAACCATAAAAATATGCACATACATAACAATGCAGCATGTAAATTTAACACACAATTGACACTTAATTTTATAAGAATATCACCAACTATGTGTAGACCGTCCACAAACCTCCCATCCTTAGACCACATTGTTCATCACTCTCAACAGTGAGTCACCCCCAAGCTAGGACTAAACTCCACCGGGGTAAAGGGATTCCTAACCAGGCTAAAGGCTCATCGACAACAGGAAAGACTCTATCTTAGGTGCTCACTCAACTAACAGCCTACAGTCCCTCATTCCCCACATGCTTGTCCCACCCAAGGAAGTCTGCCCCTTATCTTATAAATAGTCCCTCGGCTGCCCCACTTCCCTTTCAGGGCTTCATCAACAGGTCGGATAGGAAATCTCAGAGCCCTGTAGCTGTAGTTTAGCACCTTCAGTAAATCAATTCCCAACAATTCTCTCACCCAGAGAGAAATTTCTCATGGGCCTGACAACCCTCCTCTTCAATATCCCACAGGCTTAACAACTCGCTTCTTCAGTCCAGCTTCCCCGCTAACCAGCTACACCAACCTTTGTGGCCATGGATACCAGCTCAGTATAGTGACAAAAGTATGGAGGATAACTGACTGCGTGAGTGAAGATGGTCATGGCATCCTGGATGAATGATTGAAGGAATCATAGAAAATATGATGGTAAGAATGATGGGGGCGGTGTCAAAATGAGGTAAGTCCCAACAATATGTGCATGTTCCCAACTTGACACTTGTCATATTGGGAGCTACTTTGGCCCACTTGTCCACAACTTTGGAACTTAGGATAAAATAATTATCCATACTTTATGATTTAAGAAATATTAATATAATATTCCTTTTTGTAAATTCTAACCTTGTACAATGTCTACTGTAAAAAGATATTCAGAAAAGAATAGAAAAGATACAATGGAAAATGCAAACATTACACAGAGATTTTTTCCCTAGAAACCCAAACCGGGAAAACCAACATATATTATATTCATACATTGTGTTACATTGTTTACAATAAAATATACATATAGGAGCCAGCGGCATCCAAAACCCTAACCCAATGACCTGGATTAGTCCAAATCCCTAATTCCTTAACCGGAAATAGAAAACCATCGACAAAAAACCATGTGCCGAAAAAACCACCTAAATAAAATGTGGTCCTGGAAATATGTCGTCCCGGTGCGAAAAAAAATTTAGGGGGCGCTGCCCCCGAACCCCCACGCGGGGGGCTTTGGCCCCCTCTAACCCCCCTGCACGCCCGACACAAACTCTCAAACACTACTACTCATGCAAAGAATATAACAAATACCCAACATTCTCCCACTTGTTTTTTTCTTTACACATAGGGGGTTACAGGGTTACATAGTCAACAATCCAGGGCAACAATGCCCTTGGATCCTCTACACCAAGAGAACTTCTCAGTGCTCATAGATTTTGTTAATGAATCTGCAACATTCTTCAAAGTGTCCACCTTCATTAGTGATACTTTCTTTTCTTCAATCATGTC
>JZKD02S1008056.1:147891-168203 GCA_000966675.3 Picea glauca
AAATTAAATTATATATATATAACATTTGTATGAATCTATAGAATCAACAGAAAAAAAAGTATAAAAACATTTGTATGAATCTATAGAATCAATAGAAAAAAGTAGAGAAGAGAGAGAAGCCAAACTTCAAAGTGAATTAGTAGCAATTCTTGATAAAAAATTTAGATCCTTCGAAGATAATATTTAGAGACATGGATAATAAACTACTAGGGTTTCTGACTCAACTACAAATATGGAGGCTAGATTACAAAAAATAGAAAAAAACAACCAAGAACAAAAAAAATCAACGAAGGAAGAAGAGGTCGATGAAAATAGAAATCTTAGGGACAAAATTAAAAAGTTAGAAGAAAAGATAATTAACAATTTGACTCTAAATAGCTTGGAACACAAATTGGATATAAAACCTATCAAAGAGGAAATGAACAAGCTTATAGAGTTACACCTTGAGTGTAATAAAGGTGCCTCGAACCTCATAATTTTTGGTATAAAATAAAAGAAAGATGAGGACACCTTAGCAATACTCAAGGAAGAATTAAAAAATAAATCACAAATTGAAACAATTGGTCTTATAGAAACAAAAAGGTTGGGAAAAACAATTGAACATAAAAATAGGTTGATTCGGGTTATGGTACGCTCTAATGCCCATAAATATGACATACTTAGTAAAAAATCAAGTTTAAAAGGGTCTGGAAATGAAGTTAAATTAAGGAAGGAGGTTGGAAAGGTAAAGGAAGTTAGAAAGGAAGGAAAATGAGAAATAATTAGGAACCGAAAAGCTCTTATTACAGATAGGGACCAAACGAACAATTATAAATAGCAATTTGGGACACTCTGGTTCATGTTTTGGAACTATTGTGGTTTTCCATGGAGTAAACGACCTGTACTAAGTTGGTTCTCGAGTGACATTCACATTATCCTCTTGGTTGAAACTTGGGAGGATGAAGAATGTAAGGTCGCTAATATCAAAGGATTTTTTTGTGGTCCACATGGAACAAGAATTCCTTCCATAAAGGGATTGGAGGCATATAATGTTACATAAAAACAAACATATTTTCTCACATACGACTTCATAAGAAATATCCTCTCAATCATTACATATGGATGGAGATATTTGATTTTAACGTTTAGAAGATTTATATGGCAATATTTTATTTCACACCTATTATCTCTACATTTTGTACAAAAAATAGTCTAGATAAGAATCGTCCCAACAAAAGATTAGAGAAAGATATCAACAATATGAAAAATGAAGGTTGTATCCTCCTACTAGGATACTTTAATTCTATAGCTAAAATCACTCAAACTATTATTTTAAGTAATGACTCCAACCCGAATCCTCTTTGGTTAGATGAAGACCCTGTCTTAACTAATATTTACAAAAGAAACTCTAAATACCTGATTGAGAATTTCTTTGGTACTAGGATAAACAAGCTCTGTATTTCTCAAGATTTAATAATTTGCAATGGTCTATAGAAGTGGCCAATTATAATAGGATGACTTGTATCCATGGGCTGGGTAGCAGTGTTGTTGATTATGCAATATCATATATCCCCATATACAACCAAATAGTAAACTTTGATATTTTAGATGATGACGAACCCGACTTTGATCATAGTGCTCTAACCCTAACTCTTAACCTTTCCATGCAAAAAATATTTGCATAAGATCACTTTGGTGATGTGAAAATGAAAAGGCTTGTGTCTCTTTAAAATTGCAAGTGTAATTTGTATGTGCTTGGGTAATAGGATCAAGTTACAAACACATAAAACTTAATGAGTTTTTAATTAAACATGAGCAGCATAAACATACATAGAAACCATCAAAGTAAAAACATTAACACAACAAAATGATAAAGGAGTTCACCCCTCTCTTGGTCCATCTTCCAATGGATCATTTTTATTAATGCTCAAAGTGTCAAAATCAGTGTTTTACAATGATAAAAATGAAAAATATATGGCTCCAATGGCTCCAAAATGTCCAAAAACCCCAAGATGGGCTCTTCCTGCACCTGGTTTGGCCAAAAATTGAGAAGAAATCACTTTCTGGAAGTTTATCCCAATTATTTGTTGTCTCTGCTCGCCAAAACGCACTTGTGTGTGACTAACCTGGCTCCCAGGAATTTCCCATGCCAAAAACTCACCACATGCACCATTCCACAAAATATGAAAAATTGTCGCACCATTAGGGGACTTGGCACCTTTTCTGATGGAGGTATCAGTCGCATGGCCCATGTGGCCTAGCATCGACCTAAAATATAGAACCTGTCCTTTAGTCTGTTGCAAACTCCACATATAAGGGTCATATGGAAAGGTAATATGTGATTGTTGGCTAACCCTTGGAGATTTCCCGCACTCCGCTCATATGGAAAGTGGAATTTTTGTGGGTTCGTGACCAAGGGCTAGGGCTAGGCCCCAACCCTTTCTCTACCCGACCATAGTTTATATCAAATGTAAATACAAATGAAAAGGTATATGGATTTATGATGATGATAATGATGATTAATGTCCACTGATACACCTTAAAGGTAAAAGATTACTTCAATTTCTTTAAAATTGCATTTCTATGCTAAAAAAACATTTAGAAAAGAATTCCAAGATCACCATAGTTTTGATGACTTTTGAGGTTAGGAAGGTTGGTACTCTGGAAAATACTTTTAAATTGAGATCTAATATGGGTATAGGCATGCAAATCCAAGAGGAATGTTTTTACATCTTCTACTCTTTTACTGTCATAAAGGTGACAGATTCTCTCATCCTAGAAAAAAAAATTAATATAAAATTTGTTTAAAAAATATTTAACTTAAAATATTAAATACGTCGTTGTTCTTCTTCTTCATCGTTAGTCTTAAATATTAGGGTGAACAGGTGAACATGATGATAATATGACGATGACGAAGGCGATCGATATGACCATAATATGGTGAACATCATCGTCATCATTCTTCTCCACGTCGCGGTTGTTCTTCATCACCATCCACCAATTCTTCTCTAATCATCGATGTCGTTGTTCTTCTCCATCATTGACGTCGTTGTTCTTTTCCATCATCATGCTCATTAGTCATAGATAAATTAGCACAACCACTTTATAAAGGTAACCACTTTACAAAGGTGGTTGGGATAAGCCAATATGTTATTTCAATCACTTTTATAAAAAAAAATAAACAAGTTTTAAGGTTTAGGTTTAAGATTAGGGTTATAAAAAATAAACAATATTAGTTTTAAGGTTTCGGATTAAGGTTTTAAATTAGGGTTTCAAATTTGCTAACCAATTGGTGTATATCAAAAATTAAAATTTTAATGAACTAAAAATTAACATATTAATCAATGATTTCTTCCCATTCTTATAAAAATGCATGGACAATTGGTAAAGAAAGTGGAGCTTTTAAAAGAGCTAAGTAAACCAACAAAGTAAAATAACCTAAATGCAAAAAAAACTTATCTGCAATAAACAAAAAACCAAAAATTATTTAAAAACCTAAACTAAATAAAACAACTAATAAATAGTCATTGTTAAATTAATTAGCTTAAAGACTTCTTCTTTTTTTAATTAACTCACATCTTTTATCTTAAAAATAATATTTGAAAACAAAAGTTTTTATTTCACACTATTAAACTAATAAATAGTCATTGTTAAATTAATTAGCTTAAAGACTTTTTTTTTTTTTAATTAACTCACATCCTTTTTCTTAAAAATAATATTTGAAAACAAAAGTTTTTATTTCACACTAGTGTGAAAACTTAGAATATTAAAAAATATTTAAAATATATTAAATCATTTATTATGAAGACTAAAAATATTCCAAACATATTAAATCATGTGAATTAAAAGACTATCTATAATTAATTCTGACCATTTCCAAACTTCCAAACATAGTAAAAAAAATACTTGAAATCAAAAGTTTTCATTTCACACTATTGTGAAAATTAAGAATATTCAAAAATATTTCAAACATATTAAATCATTTATTGTGAAGACTAAAAATATTCCAAAAATATTAAATCATGCGAATTAAAAGGTTATATATGATCAATTTTGACCATTTCCAAACATAGTAGGTTAATTAGGGAGCAAACAAACCATCTTTTCAGGCAAAAAAAGGGGTTGTCAAATTTTCACAAATAGTCTGAGTTTTACATGGATCAAAGTTCCATACATTTCAGAACCTTACCCCAAGATTTTGCCCCATTTTAAACCAACCCAAATGCTCAAAATTCATGCTTTTCTTCTTCATCACCATGTCATTAAACCTAGAAAGCAAGGCAAAATCATCATCACGAGGTTGCTCATCATCAACATCATCGATTCTTCTCTCATCATCAACGTCGTTGTTCTTCGCCCTCATCCTAATGAAAGCAAGGGCAAGCTTCTAAATATTGAGAATCATCATCATTGATTATTCTTCTCTTGCCAGCAACGCCAATGTTCTTGTTCATCACATTTAAATTATAAACCCGTTTGAAATTGATGAAAATAACATTTAACTCATAATCTTCACTCTATTTTTATGATTGTGAAACCGACATAATAGAATATTTAGTATAAGAAAATTTTAGTTCTATTTACAAGATTAAGATGGTATATATACCGTTAGTATAATTTAAGCAATTTTCATAATAATAATAATAATAATAATCTATTTTTAAGGTCACGACCAAGCCACACCAAATTGGTGTATGAGACCCCTTGTTTGTGGGACAAGGGACCCTAGCCCAGTAATTTGTACAAATGTATAGAATATAAGTTAATTTTACGAGAGCTGTTCCTAAACCTAATTTTAAATTTTAAATTTATAAAGGTATTTTTTATTTTTTTATTTTATAAAGGTATATACTGTAGTGATGGGAAGGAAGATATTCTTCAATTTTGCTTCACATGTATTTGAATATGGATTTCAATTGGTTCTCTCTGATGAAATATTGTTTCTACTTCATTGTGTGTATAAGAGACACCATTGATACTTCACTATTAATTCATTATTTAACAAGCTCGGCGGGGAATTAACAAAAGAGATAGACATGATTACATATCTCTATTAGATTACTCAATACATTATATAATACATTGGCTCATTATATAGAGCTTTATCAGATCTAACTTATTTTAATAATAGCAATAGAGGTTGAGAACATATCTCAACCACACACCAAACTAGGAGACTTGGTTGGAGATAATCTTTCTCACAACCAACTATCTAACAACCTCCTTGACCTATTCTCTTAGGTCATCTAACTATAACTACTTCCTCAACAGGTCATTAACCCAATAATACAACAAGTATGAATTAAATATTCTAACACACCCCCTTAATGAATACTTGTTGATTGAGTCATTTTTTCTTGTGCTTGGTCATAGTGATTTCTAAGTGTTGTCTCTGGTCCATTCTTTATTATTGGACTTTAATCCTTCGAACACGCTCACTTGAGATTGCTTTACTGTGGGCTTCATCCTTGAACTTTCTTTGCTTTCTCTTGCACCTTGTACTTACTTATAATTATTGATGTCCATATAAAACAAAATCCATCTACCGGAATACATGGGTCATCTATCGCTGTAACCGCTAGTTCTCTAGGAATTGTTTTCAACTACATGGTTCATCAATGTTAAAATCTCCCTTAAACATAACTTGGTCCCTCGTACTCTGAGACTCACAACTTGGTCTCACACTTTGAGATTCTTCCATCTCACATCCCCACCTTGAATTGAAGTCTGTCGCTTCTTCGATTCATTATCAAGTTTAGGCTACGGGTACACCTATCACCCCCGTACCTCTCACAGTGGTTAACTCCACAACTTGATACAACAACCTCTCTGTCTATGAGAGAGTATCACATCCTATGATCACACACGCTTATGCGCTACAACACGTATGCCTGTTTACGCCTTACTAACAGGGATTACAACAAACCTAGGGAAAATAGCTTGTCTATGGCTAAGCATTACAATTTGGACCATAACCTAGGGTGTCGGGTACAACCGATCATGCACCCCCTACAACAATTCAATCAGGTACATAAAATATCAACAATACTCTCACCAATCATATGCCCAATATTACAATCCCATTACATATGCCCATTTACATCTCATCATCATTCTTGACCAAGACACACAACCACTTCACACAACTTGAATAACTATCATCACACCTTCAAACAAGAAATATAAGTACAACTCAATCTCACTTTCTCACTTTTGTGACTTTATTTGGAGGATGTGTGAGTTCGACAGAATGAGCACATACACCTCACTTCATTTCGCTATAACACCTCCATGTAATGGCGCGAACAACAACAAACTCCAACAATAGAAGCCTCTCTCTTTATGGCTCCTTTACTCTGCAATTGCAGCTCCTCTCCAAAACTCAAAAAAAATGAGTGCTCTGCAATATCAAGAGTGTCACCTAGAATCAGTTTGCTTCCACCTGAATCATATGTACTTGCATCTGAGAAAAGAACAAGAACAAACCCAACAACACAGATAACTACACCAACAAACTGCCAAGGGGTATAATTTGTCTTGAGAAAGAAACAAGTGAGAATCATAACCCATGGGATGGTCTAGCAGTCCAACAATGTTGTTCTAGTAATTGATGTGTACTGATATGCCTTCACAACAAGAAAATTTCCTTCCACATCAACAAAGGCCAATAAAAAAATCGCCTGAATCACACTGGTGGTTCTACGGATCTCTTTCCCCAGATCCCTTTGCAAGTTGCCCAGACCTGAATAATTCTGTAGCCAATGGTTCTGATGGTGGCTTATTTCTATATCCAAAGGTGTTATGAATCGTTGCAGAAAAATAATTTTTCTTAGCAAAAGAATACCAATGAGTGAACGCAGAACAAAATGAAAAGAACTAGAATTGCAGACCTCTGAAACCTTCAATCTCTATCTAAATTTTAGGACCTGATGAGAAGCAGCAGGTCCTCTAACAGATCTCTCAAATGGCAGCCCCTCTGAGCTACTTGGCAGCTCCCTTGATAACGATAGAAACAGATCACATGGATTCTCCACGTCAATAGTTTTGGGAGCGATTCCTCTTCTTCAAAATGACTCAATCTCTGCAAAACAACAGAGAAAACATTTCCCTCAAATGAAGCATCCTCAACACTAGCAAAGTAGACATGCCAATTATACGCCTTCCCAGAATCTCCCATCACATATGCCTTGCCTCCAGAACCAAGTTTTCCAAAGTATTTATCCAAATAAGATACTTCCTTGCCGAAGCTGCGACGAGGAAATGGCTAGACTCCAGCGAAGATGAATGTCCCTCGAGTGTATTTAACATTTTTGACAGAGAGAGACAATTTGCTTGCATTTTTCAAAATCAGAGGAATGGAAAGAAGTAGCTTTGTAGTGCCACAAGTCTTCAGAACAAACTTGTACGGGTAAACAAATAGACTCAATTCAGACAGGACATATGAATCAAGATTCTCATTAGAGAGCTCAGACACAATTGTACATTGTACCGCATCCAACATTTCATCCAACTTATCTCGAGTGAGCACCCTCAGGCCCCTGCGTTCTGGATCATTAAATATTGAAGGTGCAAAAAAAGCTCGACCTCTATTCACTTTTCAAATCCTTCAAACCCAATTGCAGTCATTGGGGCAAAAAAATCTCCACAACCCACACCCATATTGAATTGCAAAGAAAACGTTACATCCTTTGAAATGCCTTCATGCGGGCTCTCACGTTGGCTTGGTGGTAGGCTGTAGGGGCTCTCCTTTGGAAGCTCCTTTACGCTCCCCAGATCAGCACAAACTCTCTACTAGACTGCAAATAAAAAATTAAATTTCTTGGGCAGCGTGGATAGCACTCAACTTGACCAATCAAAATCATATGCCCGCAGATGGAGAGAACAACTCTAGCGAATACACCAGCTATACAACGCACGGTTGAGGGATGGCGTAGCCACAACATGCAGTCACTCCATAATGCAGATCTCAAAAAATCAACAGACAACTTGGATCATCGATCTTTGTAGTGATCAATGCTTGAACGAATACTCCTTACTTCAGCGCTGCAAGCTCCAATAAGTCAAACACACACCTCTACTCTCCTCATGTGCCTGGGCACTCCCGTGAGGGATTCATGCCCAACCCTCATGCTCTGATACCAAATTAACAAAAGAGATAGACATGATTACATATCTCTATTAGATTACTCAATACATTATACAATACATTGGCTCATAATATAGAGCTTTATCACATCTAACTTATTTTAATAATAGCAATAGAGGTTGAGCAAATATCTCAACCACACACTAAACTAGGAGACTTGGTTGGAGAGAATCTTTCTCACAACCAACTATCTAACAACCTCCTTGACCTATTCTCTCAGGTCATCTAACTATAAATACCTCCTCAACAGGTCATTAACCCAATAATACAACAAGTATGAATTACATATTCTAACACGGGGAAGATAATACTCACAACTATATACACGCTTTCTATTTTCCTTCGGATCTCTTTTTATCCCAGTTCCGGCAGCCTCATGATGGAATATCCGGTTCTGGCCTTCGAGATATTGGCTTATTTGTATCTAAAGCTAAAGCATAAGTGCGCATCAGGCTTGTCCAAGTCTCGACTGGGAAGGATTCCAAAGGCAAATTATGGAAGTTTAAAAGTAGAGGAAATTGATATCTGCGGGATTTGTTGGGAGTTGATAGAAGATGAAGATGAAGTCTGATTTTTTGGTTCTTGCAAGCATTATTATCATACTTCGTGTATTGATCCATGGCTCAAGCGATCTAACTGCTGCCCAATTTGCAAAAGGGTTGTTACACATCATAATGCCATCAAAAGCTTTTCTTGGTTGGGTGCAAGTTTATCTCATCTCCAATTTAGTTTACGGTTGAGGAGGTGCTTCTTTTACCATACTGTCCCTTAACAAGATTTGGATTTTGTAACTAAAAATTCGTGGCAAACATACAAAGCATGGCATTATGTGAATCAGAAATTCCTGATAAACATACAAAGCAAAATGTGAGAAGTGTCTTTTTATTGTTCTTCCACGCTACTCATATCTCTCATACAAGAGATATGTTTGTCTTTATTATCTTCTACGAAATGCAAATCCATGTTGAATATTTATATCTTTTACATCACGGACAATCTTCCTATAGATGTGTTGAGACTGGCTTCCTGTGAATAAGCTTTCCTAAATGTTTCGAATAATTTTGGAAAATTAATCATTTCACTGTCCAGAAGACGGTTTTCCCAAAAGATGGCTTATCTCATCCAATCAAATTTTGAAGAGTTTCCACTGTCTTGACCACCTTATCCATTTAATGTTTGAATTTGTGTTTGTAAACCCATGTTAATGTTTAGATTTATTACAGAGTAATTTATTTTGTTGTAGGATGTATACTATGTTTTCTTGTATCAGTTTGAAAATTTCATTTAAACTCTTATGATGTGCAATGTTTTGTTGTAGTTCTATTGAGCTTTAGTTTATAAGTATTGGGTTGTTTTACTATTGCTTGGAATGATTTGCTGAAGCTATTTCATTGTTGAATATGAGTTTTAGTTTGTTGTTATAATTCCCTTGTTCTGTTGTAACTATGTTTGTTGTAATAGCTCTTTATTCTTTGTTGAAAAAACGACTGAAACAGTTGTTGAAACAATGGTTGTATAAGAAAGTATCAATTTTAGTTTATGATGTTGGGTTGTTTACTTAAGCCTTTGCTCAGTTGCTGAAACAATGGTTGTAGTTTACAATTGCTAAAATAGTTGTTGAAACAGTGGTTGTAGCTTAGTGTTGTTGAAACAGTTGTTGAAACAATGGTTGTAGCTTACTGGTGTTGTTACACAGTGCTAAAAATCTTGTTGTAATTGTTTGTTGTTTCCTGAAGAACTCCCCTTCATCTTTCATTGTGGTATCAGAGCAAGTAATATTTCTTGTTCTTCATTGTAACTAAATACAGTGGTTTGGAATTTGATATGAAATGGCTACAAATAGTATTTTGGATCAACCACAGATTCATCTTTTAACTGAAAGGAATTATGATTCTTGGTTTATTAGAATGAGAAAAATTATGCTTTCTCAATATTTTTGGGAGTTTTTTACTATTGGTTATCCAGATCCTATTAACCAAGCAACAAAAATGGATCTGACAAATGTTGAGCAAGCTTTGTTGAAGGAAAACAGAAAGAAAGACAACAAATCCCTCAGTCTTATTCAGCAAGACCTAACTGAAACCATATTTCCGAAGGTGTCAAGTGTAGTGTCTTCAAAGCAAGCTTGGGAAACTCTTGAAACTAGCTATCAAGGTGTATCCAAGGTGAAGACTCTCAATGTTCAGAATTTGAGAAGGGACTTTGAGAATATGAAGATGAAGGATTGTGAGTCAGTTGATAGTTTCATGACTCGAGTCATGAATGTTGTGAATCAACTAAGGAAATATGGTGAATACCTCTTAGGCAAGAAAGAAATTGAGAAAGTTCTTAGATCTTTTCCAAATAAATTTGAATCCATTGTTGTACCCATAGAAGAATTTAAAGATATTAGTCTAATGCATATTGATGAATTAACTAGTTGTTTTTTTTCTTATTAATCCAGGATGTCTAGATATGATAATCCATTACAAAATCCTTCAAATCCCAATTGCATGTTACTAGAGGCAGAGACAAAGGAAGGTCTCATAGTAGAGGAAGAGGAGGCCAATTTGTTGGTCAAAGGGATAGCAAAAATGATTCAGAATCTGAGGAGAACGCTTATCAAAACCCTCCTAGTTTAAGGGGGGGTAGAAGCATATTCTCAGAACGAGGAAATCATAGGTATGATAAATATAAGGTACAATGTTATTATTGTAAAACATTTGGACATTATGCTAACAAGTGTTGGGAGAAGCAAGAAGATGTTGGAAATAAGTCTGCACACATGACAGAGGAGTCAGAGGATGACCAGAAACCTGTGTTTCTGACTTGTAATGTCACTCAAGAAAGTTCAAATGATGTTTGGTTTTTGGAGAGCGGATGTAGCAATGACATGGCTAGAAATAAAGACTTGTTTTCTAGTTTGGATACCAGTATTCAGTTTGAGTTAAAGTTGGGTAATGACAGTAAGGGAAGAGTTAATGGTAAATATGTGATTCATGTTTATACCAAGAATGATGAAATAAGAAAAATAGATGATGTTTATTATGTACTTGGTATGAAATGCAATCTGATAAGTGTTGAATAGATGATAGAGAAAAAGTACAAATTGTTCTTCAATAATAGGGTATGTACAATTTATGATATGTATCCAAGTAAGTGGTTTATTTTCAGGGTAGAGATGGCAAAGAATAGAATGTTTCCGCTTATTATGAGAAATGGTCTGACTGACTCTTTGAATGCTTATAAAAATAAAGGTTTAGATGATTCATGGTTATGACATTTGAGATATGGCCATTTACATTTTGGAGGTCTAGATTTGTTGTAGAAGAAGCAAATGGTGAAGTGGTTGCCCAATATTCAACAACCAACAAGCTAGTTTGAGAGTTGCATACTTGCAAAGCATCACCGAGTTTCGTTCAAAGATGTGGGTGAAAGACACCCCACTGCACTTCATTGTTGATATTGGTAGCTAGAAGAAGCTCATCTCAGCGGAGGTAGTCAAGCATTTGTCCCTATTGAAAACGTCACACCCGCAACCCTACACCATCAGATGGCTCAACGAAGGAAGCGATCTTTGTGTCAGCCAACAGTGTCGCCTATCGTTCAGTATCAAGCCCTTCAAATTTGAGGTATTGTGTGATGTTTCTCCCCTTAAATTTTGTGGTGTTCTTTTGGGATAAAATTATTTATGGAAACACCATGTTGTATATGATTCTGGGCCTCACAGTGTTATTATTACTTTGAACAAGAAATTGTACAAGATACCTGAGGTAGTCCCACCGAGTGTCATTTCCCTGATCTATGCCAAGCAATGCAAGAAGGTCATCTCTCATACTAGAAAGTTTTCCTTCTTCGTGATTCACTCTCAGAGTGAGAGAAATATTGCATCCACATACAGAGCCTCCATGACCAACCTCTCCACATAGCATAAGCAAGTGCATAAGCTCATGGAAGAATACAAAGACATCTTATCCTCACCTACTAGGGTACATATGCATTGTTAGGTCAATCATTTCATCGATATGACACCCGGTGCACTGCTACCCAATGAGCCTGTATATCGTCGATCTCTATTAGAAAATGAGGAGATCAAGTGTCAAATCCAAGAACTGCTCCAAAAGGGGCACATCCGGCGTAGCTCATCACCTTGTGGAAGCCCAGTCGTGCTTGTGCAAAAGAAATATGGGACCTGGCGACTTTGCATTGATTACCGAGCCCTAAATAAAATCACAGTCAGGAACTGGTACCTGATTCCCCGAATCGACGATATCCTTGATCAACTCAAGGGGGTAAGATATTTCAGTAATATTGATCTAAAGTATTGATACCATTAGGTTCCAATAGAGAAGACACATGTATGAAAGACTTCCTTCAAGTCAAAAGAAGGTCTTTTTGAATGGTTGGCCATGCCGTTTGGTTTGAAAAATACCCCAACAAATTTCATGAGGATGATGGATGATATGTTATGGAATTTCACCAATTCTTTTGTAGTGGTGTATCTGGATGACATCCTCATATACAACAAGACTTGGGCATAAAACTTGCAGCATATTCAACAGGTTTTTCACACTCTGCAGCAACACAAGATATATGCCAACTTGGAAAAATTCTCCTTCAACATAGATAGGTACCAATACCTGGAAAACATTGTTGATGAGCATGGTGTGCATTTCTATCCAACCAATATCCAAATCATTCGTGACTGGCCAGCCCCAAAAAATCTCACCGAGCTTTAGATCTTCTTAGGCCTTGCCAATTTCTATCATAGGTTCATGTTGGGATTCTCCCATATTGCATGGGCCCTCATACAAGTAACCACAAGTGGTGATAAGGAAAAGTTTGACTGGGGCCTATCCCAAAAACAAGCATTCAATGATTTGAAAAATCACTTGTGCTCATCCCTAGTGCTTTCATTACCCGACCTGCAACAACTCTTTGAGATTGAGTCAGATACTTTAGACTATGTTGTGGGTGAATTTCTCACTCAACGCAACCACCCCATTCCCTATCATAGTGAGACACTATCAGATGTCATCCATAAGTACCCTAATTACGACAAAGAAATGTACTCCATTGTGCAAGCATACCACCAGTGGAGGCATTACATTCTCAGGAAGGAGACAATCATCCACACTGATCATAAGACATTACAGTTCTTGCAGACACAAGGAAAATTACAGAATGACTGCCATCAAAAGTGGTCCACGTACTTGTAGAATTTCCACCTCAACATCAAGTATAAGACAATAAGTACCAACCACATCACTAATTTCCTCAGCTGGCCTCCAGCCGCAACACTTCTTTCTACCGAAGAAAAACTAACAAAAGATGCTAAAAGAAATAAAATTTTTTAGTTTTATGTTTGAAAAATACAAGGAAAACACAAAAGAAAAGTCTCAAACTCAAATATAAACTCAACTTTCAAAGATGACCACAACAGTGACTAGAAAACCGAGATCTTGAGAACAAGAATAGTCTTACAGTAATGCAATTGAAGGGATAAAAGGGAGACAAACATGAATCAATTTTGTTTTCCATTTAAATTTAATGCCTTACTAACCTCCTATAGGCCACACAAATTTTCAAGACCAAACTCCCAAAAAAATACCCCAAAACTAGTTTAAACAAGGCTCCAAAAACGTTGAAAAACAAGTAAAAAGGTCACTTTTTGGAGGTATCCGCGGGTCACCCCACTGTGAATCATCGATATAAGTTTATATACTTTGTTTGTATCACTGTAGGAAGCAAAAATGAAGTTTATCCATAGATTTTCCTTCCACAAAGAACAAATATCAATGATTTGGCCTTGTACAACTCACAGATATGACCAAGACTTACATGTTTTTTGACACTAAAATACGCGCTTCATGCCTATATAAGGGTCGTATATGTACGTGTTTTATGTGAAAGAAAAGAGAGTATGAAATTAGAAAAACTTGGAAAAATGGGTATAAATACCAAAACTCAAAATGTAGTAGAGAGATGAAAAGTAAGCCAAAAACACTAGGAAACCAAGAGAAAGAACTTTTAGAATGATTTGAGAGTTTTCAGAGACTTAACAGAACAATTAAAGGAAAAATAAAACCTAGCAGGATCATATTGCACTAAAGAACCAAACCAGACCCTCCCATAACTAAGAGAAAGGCTCAAAAATTAAGTTTTTTACACAAATCCATGATTGTGTCCACTAGAACTTGCGAACATCTGTGGGTATTAGTTAGGAAAATGATGGATATACACGACTCCTAGAGGGAAAAAGCATGGATTCACTAGTAAAAATTGAAAAAGAAAAATCCAATCAAGAAGGAGGCTTCCAGAAACTTAAAAAAAGTTTCTAGATGGTAAATGCTTTGAAAGGAACGCCCCAGTATGGTTTCCAACTCCATTATGGGATTTTCCCCCTGTGACCTTATGTCATGTCACAACAAAGCAAGACCATATATAAAACACAGAACCCTACTCTCACATACAACAATGCTATGAGAAAAAATAACTACTTTGAGGAGTGAAAGAGAGGGAGAGAGAGAGCGATGGAGAGAGTTGACACCTTGTTTACTATGTATGATGTCGATCCTCACTCTCCACATTTGATGTTTCTCCTGATATTCATTGGTATCAACTAAAAAACACGATTAAATATATGTTGCAACAAGATAGTTGTATATTCAAATCAAACATATAATGTGCAATATTTCGAGTATATGAAGAACACTAACATATATCAACATATTGAAATCAATTTACACACGTATGGATGAAATATAATTCTTTTATTGAAAATGGTAAAAGTGAGTAGTTACAACCTGACTCAAACCACTAACATTGCCTTGAATCCAACTACCCAAGTTCCTCCAATGGTCCTTCAAGCATCAACTCAACACAATGGCCCTTATTCATATAACCCAAAAGGGATAGGACCAAACCTATTGAATTTTGTGATGTTCTCTTGGGCCAACTTTATTTATGGAAATTTCATGTTCTATATGAGTCTAGGCCTCTTAGTGTTATGATTACTTTGAAAGTGAAATTGTACAGGATACTCGAGGTAGTCCCACCTAGTGCCATTTCCTTGATCTCTTCTAAGAAATGCAGGAAGGTCATCTCTCAGACCAGGAAGTTTTTCTTCTTCATGATTCTCCATCAGAGTGAGAGAAATATTGCAACCACATCCAAGGTCTCCAAGACCAACCTCTCCATGTAGTAGAATTAAGTGGATAAGGTCGTGGAAGAATGTAAATACATATTCTCCTCACTTACTGGGGTACCTCTGCACTTTCAGGTCAAGCATTCCATTGATATGACCCTCTATGCACCACTACCCAATGGGCCAGTCTATCACCACCCTCTGTTAGAAAATGAGGAGATCAAGCATCAGATTCAAGGACTTCTCCAAAATGGACACATCCGACCCAACTCATCACCTTGTGGAAGCCCATCGTACTTGTGTAGAAGAAATATGGGACCTGACCACTCTGCACTAATTATCGGGCCCTAAATAAAATCACAATCAGGAACTGGTACCTAATTCCTCAAATTAATGATCTCCTTGATCAACTCAAGGGGGAAAAATTATTTAGTAAGATTGATCCGAAGTCTGGCTACCATCAGGTCCCAATAGAGAAGATAGATGTATGGAATACTGCCTTCAAGTCAAAAGAAGGTATTTTTGAATGGATGGTCATGGCCTTTGGTTTGAAAAATGCCCCAAAAAATTTCATAAGGATGATGGAAGGCCTTTCACCAATTATTTTGTAGTTTTTTAGCTAGATTAAATCCTCATCTACAATAAGACTTGGGAGGAACACTTGTAGCATATTCAATATGTGTTTCACACTCTGCGACAGCACAAGATATATGCAAACTTGGAAAATTGTTTCTTCGACATGGACGTGGTCTAATACTTTGGATACATTGTTTATGAGCATGGTGTTCATGTGGATCCATCCAAGATCCAGGTCATCCGTGATTGGCCAGTACCAACCACTCTCACTAAGCTTCAAAGCTTCCTAATCCTTGATAATTTCTATCGCAGGTTCATTTTGGGATTCTCCCATAGTGCATGGGCCATCAACCAAGTAACTAGGGGTGGTGGTAAGGAAAATTGTGTTTGGGGCCTATCCCAAAAACAAGTGTTCGATGATTTGAAGCAACGCTTGTGCTCAGCCCCAATGATTTCATTACCCGATCTAAAACACCCCTTTGAGATCGATACAAATGCTTTAGACTATGTTGTGGGAACAATTCTCACTCAACACAACCACCCTGTGGCCTATCATAGTGAGACACTATCATATTTTGTTCATAAGTACACTACATATGACAAATAAATGTACTCCATTGTATAAGCCTACCCTCAATGTAGGCATTACATTCTCAGGAAGGAGACAATCATCCACATTGATCATAAGCCGCTACATTTCATGCAGACACAAGGAAAATTGTAGAATGACCGCCATCAGAATTGGTCCACATATTTGCAACAGTTCCACCTCAACATAAATTATAAGACAAGAAGTAACAAGCATGTCGTTGATTGCCTCAACTGACCTCCAATCATGGAACTCACTATGATTCTAGACTCTTGCAACCATGAACCTCCGGATGGCCCCACCTTTATTAGAAATATCCTAACTTTACCACCACCTACCAGATGTTGGGTTCAAACACAACTATCACTAATTTTCATCTTCAAGAAGGGATGTTGTGCCATCTAGGCCATCTCTTCATTCCATAAAGAGACCGAGAGAAGCTAATTTGGGAAGCCCACTACAATCATGTGGAAGGACACTTCGGCGTAGAAAATATAGTGGCATTGTTGCAACAACATTTCTACTGGCTGAAACTTCGACAGGATGTCAACAAGTATATTAGGTCCTGCACTTCCTGTGCTATTTCTAAACTGGCCACTAAGAAAAATTTCATGTACACCCCTCTTACTACTCTTAACAAGCCCTGGGAATCCATATCAATGGACAACATGTCAGGCCTTCCATCCACCAAGCAGAGAAATGACTATGTTTTTGTGTTTTTTGATCCCTTTTCCAAGATGGCGATTTTGATCACCTATAAGAAGAGCATCAAAATAGAGGCCACTGCCAAGATCTTCTTTGAATGAGTGAGGGTATGTTTTGGGATACCACAAACTATTATCTCATATTGGGACAACCAATTCCTCAACACATTCTAGTCGAGACTCTGGTCACTACTAGACACCAAGCTCACCAAATCAACTACCTTCTAGCCCTAGACGAATGGCCAAACCAAGGTCGTCAATCGGATGATCATGCATATCTTGTGCATGTACAATTCCAAGAACCCACACAAATGGGATGAGAGTCTTCCCTATGTTAAAAACAACTATAATAGATCCATACATATCTCAAACGACCACAACCCCTTTCAGGTGGGGTTGGGATTTCAAACATTGGGTCCCATGGATGTGGAACTACCCCTTGAAGCCACCTAGGAAGAGTCATCCCATGCTCAAATTGAAGCTGACAAAGCCACCCAGTTCATTAGGCAGATCCAACACATTCACCAAAAAGTTCATGATATTTTACTGAAGTCCAATGCCAAGTACAAGTAGCACCATGATCAACACCAGGTGCCACATAAGTTTCAGGTAGGAGACAAAGTTTGGTTGCACTTGCAGACACAACGCCTTATAGGGCCCCATCACAATATTTGTCCACTCCATTATGGACCTTACACCAACACCAAGGTTGTGGGAGACAATTATTTTGAGCACAACATTTCCCCCTTTCTTGGCTTGCACCCAATGTTCAATGTGGATCTCCTTCGGCCATATTATCCACCATTATTGGACACCTCAAAAATAGAAAAACAATTGACACCAATAAATCTCAACCCTAACTGCATGGAAGAGGAATCTACTAATCATATCGTGGACATACATGTCAAGGGAACTCGCCAGCAGAGGATCCAACTTTATCGGGTTGTCAAAGCAGGGCAACTCCTGCACCAAGGCAAGTGGCTCACCCGGGGCCAAATTCAGTAGAAATTTCCTCATCTGATAGGGGAACTCAATGAAATGGATACCATTTCTTCCTAAGGGGTGAGTATTGATCCAGTTGGATATCGATGGTCACCCACCTATTCCAACAAGCTCATCTTGGAAGTTTTTTCCTAGTTTACGAGTCCTGAATTTCTGGGGCCATTTTGAGGACCCAACCAACATTTTTAGGGCTTTCGACAGTGAAACTATAGATGAAGTTAGATTTTGACGACATAATGTGTAGTCCTCAGGTAAACCTATCCAAAATAATATTGTGTCCCTAAAACGAAGATCGTATGTAAAAGTAATGACCCCATGAAGTTGATGTAATAACTTACCCCAATGGGCCCACATGACTTTTGGCGCTTCATCTCCCAGAGTTAGGTTTTTGGATGTCTAGGGTTTTTGCATTCATGTTTATTGTAAAACAAATTTTAGAGCTTCATTGTACTGATATTCTTTATAATGGGTGCAATCGTCATATCTCTTCTCAGAGATAATCCCCCACCATTATAGCAAGCTTGTTTTCAGTCTACATTTTACAGTTTCAACATATTTCTTTATTGAATAGACGTCAGTTTTACTGTATCTCTGTTATTGTTCCTTATGTCTTTGTGTTAATAATAATAATAATATGTGTTCATTTTGTTTTTCTCATAAAATATGGATAAAAAAAAAGGATGTTCTTTCTTATTTTTCTTTTGAAATTATTTTAAGGTGAGAAGAAAAGAAAATCCTAGGATAACATCTTTTTCTTTTTCAAATAACAATGCAAAGAAAGAAAGAGACCTAACTAGCAGAAAAACTAGGTTTTGTTTTTCTTTCTATCAAAGAAAAAATAACAAAATATGCTAAAAGAAAAAAAAATTATTAGTTTTATATTTGAAAAATCCAAGGAAAACAGAAAATAAAAGTCTCGAACTCAAATATATACTCAACTTTCAAAGATGACCAAAACAGTGACCAGAATACTGAGATCTTGAGAACAAGACTATTCTTATAGTCATGCAATCAAAGGGATAAAAGGGAGACAAACATGGATCAATTTTTTTTTATATTCAAATTTAAGGCCACAAAAAATTTCAAGACCAAAATCCCCCAAGAAAAACCTCAAAACTGGTTGAAAGAGGCCTCCAAAAAGGCTGAAAACAAGCAAAACATTCACTTTTTGAAGGTATCTGCGGGTCACCCCACTATGTAACATGGATACAATTTTATATACGCAGTTTGTATCACTGTAGGAAGTGAAAATGAAGTTTATCTACAGTTTATCTTCAGGTGATGTGGAAAATTGTGGTATAATAGAAGGCTATGTAATATTTTGTCAAGTATTATCATTGTATTAGAGGTCTGCTTAATTGGAAATTTCTGCTTCGAAGAGGCCCATGAACATTGAGATGCCTTTATGGTGTTTCTTCCTTATCCTTCTCTTCATAAGTTTGTGGTTCATTCTCTTGTATTTATTCAATATCTTCTTCATCTTGTGATTTACCATCTTCTTCATCATCACTAGTTCTTCTCCATTCATCAATTTTTTATTCATCTTAAGATTTAATTTTTCTCAATTTTAGATCATCTATTTTTACATTTTCACTTTCCACTATTTTGTGAAATATTATATTATATCACTTGTATGCATTTTTGTTAGGTGAGTATCCCATAAATATACCTTCATCTGATCTAGAGTTAAATTTCCCTAGATTATCTTCATCCCTCTTGATATAATAGTTACTTCCAAAACACAATTCATACAGTGTTTTCTCATGTTTAGCTCTAAGTTGTGGTCGGTTAAGTATGTGGACTGTTGTATATATTACATCTCTTCAAAATTTGTTTAGAAGCTTTACTTCATTCAACATAGTTCTTGCAGCCTCTTGAACAATTTTTTTTTACTCTCATCAGCTCCATTCTGTTGAGGAGTTCTTGGAGCTGAGAATTGTCTCTTGATTCCATGATCTTCACAAAAATTATTGAATCCTTTAGAGGTAAATTACCCTCCATTATCCAATCTTAAACATTTGATTTTGAGATCTGTTTCATTCTCTACATAAGTCTTGAATTCTTTAAAATTTTCAAATGCCTCAGATTTTTCTTTGAGAAAATATACCTAGGTCATCCTCGTGTAGTCACCAATGATCAATATGAAGTAGTGTTCCCCTTGAATGATTTTAGTCCTAGAGGGCCCATAGA
>JZKD02S1008056.1:171744-184287 GCA_000966675.3 Picea glauca
TCTCAATGTGCTCTGTAATTGAACCCTTTTTCTTGAGATTTATCAATTGGCTAAAGAAGGTATTGCTCCTTGTATCCTCATAGTGTGCTATCATTTCTTCCATGAAAATTGTCCATGTGACGAGTGATTTGTGAGAACAAATCCATCGATACCACACAAATTGATTGGGTTCTAAATATAAAGAAGCAATTCATACCTTTTGTGTATGTGGCACATCATGTATATCAAATAATTGCTCCATTTGAACTATCCATGTGATTGGGTCTTTGCCATCAAACTTCCTCATCTCGATCTTAGGAACTTGGTTGGTCTTCAACCCAAAGTTGGAGTTTCTCCATTCTTGATTCATCTTCCTTGTGTCCTCATCATGAATTTCATGGGATACATTTTCACTTTCAGGTGTCCTCTCTATTAGGAAAATTTTCAATCCTTCCATGATCTCCCTTTTTAAGCCATCCATCATCCCTTGTAGTTTATCTTTTGTCAGTGTCTTCTTAAACCTTCATCAAGAGTACAAGTAGGATTGTCTGGAGGATTATTTGGTGTAGAATTTCCCTTTTTTGGTGGCATGTTGGCCAAGTATCACTTTTAAACCTTGATTTTTAGCTAGTTATGCTAGACAATCTTTCTTATGATGTATCTCCAAAATTTCGGCCCTTCTGGATATGAAAATTTATTTTTTGTAGTTATATGATATTTTTTCTCTGCAATGCCACATGTCTGATCAAAATTGTATGTTACAAGTAGAATTTATGGTAACTTCCCCACAACTTGCTTATTTTTTGCCTTTCTAGGAGATATCACTTGTATAGTGTGCCCCACAAAAAATAATTGATATAAAATTCTAAAAATTGTATCTGAAATACTAAAGACTGTCCACTATCCAATGAAACTAGTCTCACTCAATTTGGATACTCTAGGAATAAGTTATGATTGTTTTACCTGGAACACCTGCTTGAGACTAGTCAATAGGACTAGTCATATACCCAGTTGCATGAACAATCACTCTAATAAATATGTGTTATATGTTTTATGGATATAATGCTCAATGAACAATCTCCTATTTTCATTTTATTTTATTTTGCAGGTTTCTATTGCCAAGGCATATCAAATTTGGTGTTGGTATATGGTATCCGTAAATATGATAATGGATGGAGAAAACATCCCACAAATGTTCAAGAACCTTTGGTTCCCATGGAGTCTCATTGAGTGCGGAGTAGGCATAATATAGATATAGAGGATAACAAAAAATATTATATAATCCAGCAACATGTTGGCATGAGTTTCATTGGCTAGAATGAATTATCCCATTGAGATTTAAGGGAGGTTATTTCATGTTTTAAATACCAGTGCAGGACAACAATTTGGTTATAGGTTTTCGACCAGGTAATGAAATGTAGTTATTAATTAATATCTTGTATTTGTAAGAAACATGTGAAATGGAAACTTATTTTAAAAAATGTGTTTGCACGAAATATATTGCATGGTTTTCCATTGCCTGAACCAAACACCTTCCTTTTACAATAGAAACAGGAAAAAATTGTGTTTGGACCCAAAATATTGCATGGTTTTGCATTTCCTTCACCAAATACCTTTTACAATAAAAGCATTCCCTCCATTTGGATACTTTACTATAGGAAGAGAAGTCCCATAACAAATATTTTCCACCAAAATTTAAATCCAAACAGTAGTAATATAGGTAATTCAAGGTATATAAAATTACACAAACAAATTATAATGTTGAAATTAACTGAACTTTACATCACGCATTTATGTCCTGAAATAAAATGTTAAACTTTTTTGCCTCTAGATGCTCCAAAAAACTTCCAACTCTTGCATAAACCTCAAATTGTTTCCTTTCTTTGTAGTAAACTAGATTTTTCATAACCAACTTTCTCTTGTAAACTCTTGAGAACCAAGCATCAATTGAACAAATTCATCAATTTCACTTGTTTCTTCTTTCTTATTGTTGACTTAAATAATTTAAAAAAGACACTATTACCATTACATTGCAAAAAACTCTTACCTCTATCTATTTAAAGAACCTTCCAACTCATGCATAGCCCTAAAACTACTACCTTTCTCTTGTAGACCATTGACCAAAACAAAACCCACATGCATACATGCAATTTACAATAAATGAGATTGTTGGGACCTTGGTATTGGTATTGAATCCACTTAGACATTCAATCACCCCACCTCAAACAAATATAAAACACATAAAGAAGAAACCAACAAATATGAAACATATAAATGAATCCACCTATACATTGAATAGGTAATTGAAGAATAATACCAATGTTTTCAATAAATGAAACTGCTAAATATTGGACATTAAATCCACATGCACATTGAATCACCCCATTTTCAATCAATATGTAATAGATATGAAACACTTGGGCATTAAATCACCATACACTAAATTTGGAGCATAAGAAAATTCTAACCTTAATTAAAATTTCTAATAATAAGTGAGTGGGAGAATCTATTAAAATTTGGTTCAACCTCTTATGCCATGAAAAAGTGAGTGAATGTTATTATGGGTACTGAGTGTGCAAAGTTTCTAATAATAAGCCAGTGGAAGAATAGATTAAAATTTGATTCAACATCTGATGCCATGAGAAAGGCAGTGAATGTTATTATGGCTATTGACTGTGCAAAGTTTTTGACATTTAATATTTTCTCAATTTTACCAATAACATATGACTTCCATTGCGCCATTATATTATATTTGATGAAAATAATATGCACATCCTCCCTTTTATTCTTTCTTTTACTCACCCAACAAAAATGTAGAAAAGAGCTTGATATAGAAAATATCATATTAAGTTTCCTAAATCTTAATTTAGGATATCACGGTGATGGAGTGTGTTGTTAAGGCACTCTGTGATGTTAAAGTTACCGGTTCCAAACTGTGGTGATAAAAAATCCAACCATGTTAAGGGTTGGTGTGGTTCAGGTCGAGTACGATCCCCGAGTGTTTTTGATGACTTAGATGCCCCTAAGTGGGAAAAACTAGCAAACAATTTTGTTTTTAGAATATCACAAATTTTGCAAGCATATTTTATATAGCTTTATGAATGGCCACATAAAAGTTAAATTCAATTGTACTTAGTTAATGTTGGGATGGTGAAGGGAGTAGTTATTTTTAAGTAATTAATGATGTAAACAAATAAAATGAATGGTGAAGGGATTAGACCTTTGGTTCCCATGGAGTGTCATTGAGAGTGGAGTAGGAATAATAAAGATATAGATGACAACAAAAAATATTTTACGATCCAACAACATGTTGGCATGAGTTTCATTGGATAAAATGAATAATTCCATTGAGATTTAAGGGAAAGTATTTGATGTTTTAAATACAAGTGCAGGACAACAATTTGTTTGTGAGTTTCCCACCTCGGATAATGAAATGTAGTTATTAATTGATATATCGTATTTGTAAGAAACATGTGAAATGGAAATTTATTTTAAAAAATGTGTTTACACAAAAAATATTGCATGGTTTTGCCTTGCTTTGACCAAACACCTTCCTTTTACAATAGGAGGGAAAAAATGTGTTTGCACCCAAAATATTGCATGGTTTTGCATTGCCTTCACCAAATACCTTTTACAATAGAAGCATGCTCAAGGTAAACTATGTTGGCCAGATTGCACAGAGTGAATGAGCATTATTGTCATTGACGTCAAACTTCTCATTATTTCATTTATGAGTTTGAATTTGATTTGCATTAATTGAACTTGTTATTGGACTAGAAACTCAATTAACCCAATGAATAGGTGGTCAAAGGATTAGTTAAAAATGAAAGGAAAAGTGCCTTGGTTAAACTCTTTTTCCACCATTTTGATAGCTCTCTCCTTTGAAAAAGGTTTGGTTATGAATCTACAAGATTAAGCACCAACACTTTAAAGCTTTAAGACTATAATTTATATCACCAAAGCTCATATGTTAAGGAATTTTTCCAATTAAGAAGCTTTGAATAAAAGTTAAGAGGAGTTAGACTTTTATGATAAGTAAGACAAAAATTAGTTTTCTTTTCAATTTCTGGAAACGTTGATAGTTACAGTAACTAACGTAAAAACTTCTTGATGAAATTTCATTGAAGAGAAAATCTTCTTGAGGAAAGAAATTTCTTGACAGAAAATATGGTTACTTGCGTTGGTGAATATAATTGAAGAAAAAAACAGTTTCAAATCTTTGAGGTGGATTAACAGTAGGAACCAATTCTTGAAAGAACTTTTCATTCATGAAGAAATTGATTTGAGTTAAAAACTTTTATTTATTTATTTATTTAGTGAGAGATGATCGCAAAGTAAAAGAACTTAAAATCTTTGTCGATTAAATGTTTGAAGAGGGTAAAAACACAGATGTGAATTGGATTGAAATAGAGTTCAAGAACTCGGTGATGGGACTTTTAGAGATAAACATAGAGGTTGATTAACATTTTGAAAAGGAGAGCCCTGGAATTCAATCAAATGATTTCTTGAAAGAAAGAAACACAGAGGTGGAGGGTTCAAGTTGTTTTCTTGAACGATATACACAGAGGTGTATGAGATTGAAATAAAACTCTATGGAACTCTGTTGATCATTTTCTTGGAGGAAAACGTAGGAGTAAATGTATTTGAGACAATTAGAAATGAAGGAATAAAAGCAATTGAGATAGTTAGAAAGTTACAGGTTTGTTTTTCACAGAAATAAATTAACAAAAGGATATTGACAGTTTAGGAAGAGTGTTTGAAACATGTTGAAGCAAGTACTAAATGGAGGAAGGGAGGAGCTAGGGAGACTAATAGTCTCATTGCAAGTTGAAGCTTGCATTTAGGCAGTAGAAGTTGTCTTTCAATAGGTGCTGAAGATAAAGAGGTAGTAGCCTCATCTGAGTAGTTGCTTAGAAAAAATTTGATGTAACTGAAGTAGCTTGCTTTCTTTACATACACAAGAAGAAGATGTTTTTCACTTTATGGGTTTCCTCATAAACATTTTTTTTCTCTGTCCATTTCATGTGATTGATGGTTACTAATTCATTATCACTGAGACAAAATATTTATTAGGTTTTAAGCTGCATTAAAGAAGTAATCTATTTTAAATAAATAAAAGTGATAATTGTGTATACAACTACTTCACCCTGCCTCCCCCCCCCCTCTCAGTTGCTTAACTTGTCCAACAATTGGTATCAAAGAAGGTTACTTCAGAACTCAGTTTAATCACTGGAAGTTTTGTCTTTTATGATGGATAAGAAATCTGAATTTACAAAACATGGATTACCTCTATTTGATGGACATAACTATGCATTTTGGAGTATCAAGATGAAATTGTTTTTGCAGACTCAAGAAATAAATATTTGGCAAGCTATGCTGAATGAATATAATGTTCCAGCAACCATTCCAACATATGTTGTAGGTAAGAAACTTTATGAAAGAAATTCCAAATCTATGTATGAAATACTTAGAGGTTTAGCAGGGTCAGAATTTGTTAAGGTTATTGATGCAGGAGCATCGTTCCAACCTAGCTACGCGCCAGCTAGACAACACATTCAACGTGCATTCATGGAGGAGAGAGGCACCAACCCTCTCATTTTCAAAATCAAAATTTGTAATTAAATGTTTGGAAGGCTGGGAGAGCCAAAGCCGTGACTTTGAGCAGGCTGTAGTTAGAGTCGCCTTTAATGGCTGACACCAGGCTGAGATCTAGATCTGATTCGGACTAGACAACCATTGAATGTAATTCATTGTAATCAATGAGAGTAGGTAGCTTGGAGGGAAGAGATCGAGGATCCCCCTTTTGTAAAAATATATTTGTATCTAAATTCATTAGTCAAGAGAAGTTAGGTGTGAATAGGTTTTGGGAAGGGAGAGAAGAGTCCAGACTCTATTGTAGTCCGAGCTCATACCCATTGAAAACAGGCATTCTGAGATAATACAAACTGAGCATTTTTTCCTGCATATTGTATTGTGTGTGTTTTATGAATGAATGTCATATGTGTGTTATTTTATGCTATATATGTATGTGATAGGTTCCATCTCCAAGGATAGACAGAATTTGTTGTCTATGAGTTTTCTTTGATTTCAGTCTGGGTTCTTTATGGTTTCATGCAAGAGGTTGCATGACAGAGTGTTGAGGGCTCTGTAAGCCAGTGCAAGAGTGCACTTCTGAGTTCTGCAGAATTCAGGCAAAGACGTGCCAGGAGGGTGCACCAGAGGAATTCATTAATTCAAGGGAGAATCCTCAAGTTTGTTGAACACCTTGGAGGTAAGACTATGCAGAGGAAGGCACAGATAAGACAGAGTCACTGAGGGTTCTGTAAAGCTCTTCCAGGAGGGCATTGAGCGAGTGCATAGAGTGCACAAAAGGAACTTTGTTTAGAGTTCAAAGATAAGGGAAGTGTCGTAAGAGAGACACTTACAGAGTTACTGAACACTTTGTTAGCTCAATAAGGCATTCTTGAGCAGGAGTTTCCAAGAGGGAATTTGCATCTCTTCGAGGGACAAAAGATACAGAGACCACTGAGATCCGAGCAGTTGAAGCTCCTCCTGATCTTTTCCCTTTCTTTTCCTTAGGAGATTTACCAAACGTCAAAGGGTTGAGTTATTCTAGGCCCTGAGTTATAGCTCGAGATCATGAGAGAGAGACGGGAGCTAAAAGAGATGGCACCCGTTGTGTGTTGGCTCAGAATGGAGAAGGGCGTTGAAAGGTGAGCGCGTGTAGGTTCGTTTGAGGCCTGCACTTGGGAAGAGAAGGAAGGACCTATGGATTTGTTTGTGGAAGGTTCCAGTGGGAACTAAAGGAGCTGCTTCGGCTCAAAGGGAGAACAATCCAATGACCGGGCGGTCGCAGGCTCAACTGAGGATGGGGGTCTGCATCAGTTATGCATTGTGTGTCAGCAAAAGAATTATGGGACAAGCTAAAAAATGTTTATGAAGGAGATACTAAGGTGAAGAATGTTAAGTTACAGTCATATAGGAGTCAATTTGAAAGTTTAAAAATGGAAGAATATAAAGATATAGAAACTTATTTCCTTCATATTGATGAAGTAGTTAATACGATGAGAGGTCTAGGAGAAAAAGTTTAAAATGTTAATATTGTACAAAAGGTACTTAGATCTCTACCTGTAAGATTTGATCCAAAAATATCTGCTTTAGAAGAAAGAACTGATCTTGCTACTTTAGAAATGGATGAACTACATGGGATACTAATATCATATGAGATGAGGACCTCTGGTGAGAATTCTTCCAGGAAAGAAGAAAATTTCAAGGCAACAAAGAAGGACAAGAAAAAGGTTGAAGCATAAACCAACAATTATGAGGATTCAGAAGAGGATATGGAAAAACCTAATTTTGTCAAAAATTTGAAAAAGGGTACTGACAAATACAAAGGTAAGCTTCCTCTTAAATGTTTTGGTTGTAGTAGAATATGACATTTTTCTTCCAAGTGTCCTTTCAATAATCATTCTGATGGTGAAGAAGAAAACAATAGAAAGGGTAAAGAATACAAGAACAAGTATAAGAAGTCTTTTCAAAGAAACTCATATAAAAAGAAAAGTAGATTTGTTAAAGATGATAGTGACTCTTCAGAAACAGATGAAAGTGATGTTAGCTCAGATATAAGACTTTTTATGGCTATAGAAAATCATAATCATAAATTTAGTGAAGAAGAAGAAGGTGAAGTTCATTTGGAAGCTGAGCTTGTAAGTGCTTTGACTGAACTTAGAAAGGTAAGAAGAGAATGTAAACATTTCAAAGAATAAATTAAGAATCTTGAAAATGAGATACAAAAATCCAACAAGTTGATAGAAATCACTGAAACTATGATAATTGATTTAAAGATCAAAACAAAAGAAGCTAGAGTAATTGAAGAAGCACTAAACAATTTGCTTGTAGAAAAAGATAAGGAAAATGAAGGTCTAAAACTTGAAGTTGTTTCATTAAGAAAGAAGGTACAAGAAAATAACATGGATGATAGCTCAAATATTTTGAAACATATTATTAGTAATGAAAGACCAACAAATGACAAAACTAGAATTGGTTATAAATTTGAGTTTACTAATGCAAGTACTAGTACAAGTTTTGAAAAAGCAGGTACATGACATACAAATGTGAAAAACACTAGCAGACAGATGGAATCAGTAAAGCAAGAAGGAAATCAAACTTCAACGGTACATAGAAGAAGTTATGATAGGTACCAGAACATGTTTGATGGATATTGTTTCTTTTGTTACAAGTATGGACATAAAGCTTCCTTTTGTAATTCCTTTTCAAGAAACATAATTGCACATAACAATCATGACAAATCTAGGTTTGATTATGGAAGAAGGCATGATAGAACCATTCAAAACATTGTGAACAATTCCTATAATAGATTTGATGTTTTAAGGTTTGAGGGTGAATGTCATAGGTGTAATAATTTTGGACATGTGTCAAGAAACTGTCCAATGAACTTTAAGAAATCTGTTGAACCTAATTACACTAATCTGATAACTAGATGTTGGAAAAAGAAAAGTGACCATTTAGAATCTGAAAATTGCACTCTAGCTTTACAAACTGATCATAAAGTAAAATGGTGTGTGGATAGTGGATGTTCAAAATATATGATAGGCAAAAAACATAATTTTGTTACATTGGATGAAGGAAAAGAAGGTACAATTACTTTTGGTAATGAACAAACAACTAGGATAATTGGAAGAGGTATTGTGTGTCTGAATAACAAAAATATTATGGCTGAAAATGTTTTGTTGGTTGAGGATATGGAACACAATTTATTGAGTGTAAGTCAAACTTGTGATAAATGGCATTATATGATTTTTTATTCTAAAAATTTTCAAATCATAAATGTAAAAAAAAAATAGGTTAGTTGGAATATCTACAAGAACACCGAGCAACATTTACATACTAGATGAGAAAAAGGAAAATTGTTATCTTGGGAATGAAGATGAAAGTTGGTTGTGGCATAAAAGGATTGGTCATATTAACTTTGAAAATATGATTTAGTTAAACAAAAAGGAAGCAATAAGAGATTTACCTGTCATAAAGAATTTTACCAGTTCTATTTGCAAACAATGTCAACATGGAAGAAGAATCAAGTGATATAGAGGAAAATAAATCAGCTAACAATGAAAATTTGATTCCTAGTTTGTTGCAAGAGTCAAGTCCATATAAGACTCCAAACAAAAAGGTACAAAGAAATCATCGTGAAGAGAAAATCATTGGTGATATAAATGCAGGTGTTGAAACTAGAAGCAAAAGGAAAGAATCTATTTCAAATCACGAACATGTATCATTACTCTCTCTGTTTGAAACCAAGCATGTTGAAGAAGCAATTAATGATGAATACTAGATGAAAGCAATGAAAGAAGAGATTAGTCAATAGAAAAGAGTGAGACATGGGAATTGGTTCCTAGGCCTTTAAATAAGAATGTTATTGGGGATAAATGGGTTTTCAGAAATAAGTTGGATGAAGCAGGTAAGGTGACTAGAAATAAAGCTAGATTGGTTTGTAAAGGGTATGCACAGGTAGAAGGCATAGATTATGGAGAAAATTTTTCTCCTGTTACAAGAATGGAATCAATTAGGCTGATTTTGGCTTATCCTAGTTCCAAGAACATTAAAGTTTATCAAATGGATGTAAAATCTTCATTTTTAAATAGTGAATTAGAGGAAGAAGTATACATGGAACAACCTGATGGGTTTCAGGTGCAAGAAGCATAAAACCATGTTTACAGGTTGAAAAAGGTTTTGTATGGGCTAAAGCAAGCTCCAAGAGATTGGTATTCCAGGCTTGATAAATACTTAAGGCAACAAGGATACAGAAAAGGCAACATTGATAGTAATCTTTATATTAAATAAGAATATGATAGCTTGGTGATTGTTGAGATTTATGTAGATGATATTATTTTTGGCAGTGACAATGATCAACTTAGCCAACAATTTGTTGAAAGTATGCAGAATGAGTTTGAGATGTCCATGATTGGTGAAATTAAATTTTTATTAGGTCTTCAAATCACTCAATCTTGTAAAGGTATTTTAATTTACCAAACTAAATATATCAATGAAATGCTCAATAAATTTCAAATGCAGGATTGTAAACCAGTTGGCACTCCCATAGTTACTGGATGTAAGTTAAGTCAAACTGATGATTTTGAAAATGTTGAGCAAACAATGTACAAATCTATGATTGGAAGTATTCTATATGTTACAACTACAAGGCCTGATGTTATGCATGTATTTTGTCAAGTTTCTAGGTTTCAGGTCTCTCCTAAAGCTTCTCATTTACTTGCAGTCAAAAGGATACTCAGATATCTTAAGGGAACAATAGATTATGGTTTATGGTATCCTAAAGGTAATCAACTTGATTTGTATGCTTTCATTGATGCTGATTGGGCAGGTTGTGTTGATGACAGGAAGAGTACTACTGGAGCAACATTTTATCTTGGAGGATGTCTGGTGAGTTGGTCTAGCAAGAAACAATAAGCAGTTTCCCTTTCTACTGCTGAGGTGGAATACATTGCAGAGGAAAATTGTTGCACTCGGGGTCTCTGGATGAAACACATGTTATCATAAATACACATTCATTATGATGCTCCCATTCCTATCTTCTGTGACAATACCAGTGCCATTAGTATCTCTAAAAACCCAGTTATGCATTCCAAAACGAAACATATTCCTATTAAATTTCATTTTCTCTGGGAGCAGGTTTTAAGTAATATCATTAAGATGGAATATGTTGGTACAAAAAATCAGATTGTTGATATCTTTACTAAGCCTTTACCTAAAATGCAATTTGAGAGTCTCAGGGATCAGTTGGGGGTTTGCCTTCTGTAATTGTCTTTCTCTTTCATTATACTCAGGATTGCAGGTTTCCATGGTGCATCTTTCAACTTTGTTATTAGATTTTTGGCCCCTCTACAATACTTTTTCCTAGTTGGTTACGGTTTGCATAGATTCATCTCTTTTTGATAGGGGGAGTTGGTGTTGTTTCAGTTGTTGTACAAGTGATATTTTCTTAGTATTTCTTGGTATTTCTGACAGGGGGAGTATGATTGATCCCTTTCCATCAATGACAAAAGGGGGAGTTTGTTGGCCAGATTGCACAGAGTGAATGGGCATTATTGTCATTGATGTCAAACTTCTCATTATTGCATTTATGAGTTTGAGATTGATTTGCATTAGTTGAACTTGTTATTGAACTAGCAACTCAATTAACCTCATGAACAAGTGGTCAAAGGCTTAGTAAAAAATGAAAGGAAAAGTGCCTTGGTTAAACTCTCTTTCCACCATTTCGATAGCTCTCTCCTTTGAAAAAGGTTTGGTTATGAATCTATAGGATTAAGCACCATCACTTTAAAGCTTTAAGACTATAAGTTATATCACCAAAGCTCATATGTTAAGGAAGTTTTCCAATTAAGAAGATTTGAATAAAAGTTAAGAGGAGTTAGAATTTTATGATAAGTAAGACAAAATTTAGTTTTCTTTTCAATTTCTGGAAACGTTGATATTTAAGTAACTAACGTAAAAATTTCTTGTTGAAATTTCGTTGAAGAGAAAATCTTCTTGAGGAAAGAAATTGCTTGACAGAAAATGTGGTTACTTGCGTTGGTGAAATTGATTGAAGAAAAAAATTGTTTCAAATATTTGAGGTGGATTACCCGTAGGAACCAATTCTTGAAAGAATTTTTCGTTCATGAAGAAATTGGTGAGTTAAAAAACTCTTTTTTTTTTTTTTATCTTGGTTAGTGAGAGATGATCGCAGAGTAAAAGGACTTAAACTCTCTGCCGATTAACTTTTTGAAGAGGGTAAAAACACAGATGTGAATTGGATTGAAATATAGTTCAAAAATTCGGTGTTGGGACTTTTAAAGAGAAATGCAGAGGTTGATTAACGTTTTGAAAAGGAGAGCCCTAGAATTCAATCAAATGATTTCTTGAAAGAAAGAAACGCAGAGGTGAAGGGTTCAAGTTGTTTTCTTGAACGATATACACAAAGGCGTATGAGATTGAAATAAAACTCTTTGGAACTCTGTTGATCATTTGCTTGGAGGAAAACTCGGGAGTAAATGTAATTGAGACAGTTAGAAACACAAGAGTAAAAGCAATTGAGACAGTTAGAAAGTTACAGATTTTTTTTTCACGGAAAGAAATTAACAAAATGATATTGACAATTTAAGAAGAGTGTTTTAAACATGTTGAAGACAGTACTAAAGGGAGGAAGGGAGGATCTAGGGAGACTAATAGTCTCATTGCAAGTTGAAGCGTTCAGTCAGGCAGTAGAATTTGTCTTTTAGTAGGTGTTGAAGATAAAGAGGTAGTAGCCTCATCTGAGTAGTTTCTCAGACAAAATTTGATGTAACTGAAGTAGCTTTCTTGCTTTACATCCATAAGAAGAAGAGGTTTTTCCCTTTATAGGTTTCCTCATAAATAGTTTGTGTCTATGTCCATTTCATGTGATTGATGGTTACTAATTCATTATCATTGAGACAAAATATTTATTAGGTTTTAAGCTGAATTAAAGAAGTAATCTGTATTATAGAAATAAAAGTAATAATTGTGTAT
>JZKD02S1008056.1:184337-200365 GCA_000966675.3 Picea glauca
GGTAAATGGTCACATGGGCTATCGTATAGCCTAGAGGGATAATGCGTTAGGGGAATATCGGGGATCGGAGAGTCGCGAGTTCTGAGGACTCGTGAATTACGACATCGGAAATCCTGAAACTCCGATAGGAGTAGCCCCGAAGGAAGGTAAGACCATGGTCGTAAAGGCAGTGAATCACAGTCTTGGCCTAGGAAGCTAATGCGTAAGGAGCGCATCGGAATTCGAAGGATCGCGAGTTATGGGGGTGAATGAATTTTGACATTAGGAACCCCAAATCCCGATATTGAACCAGGGATTGGCACTTCGCTAATGAGGGTTTCTGGAGATTCCCCATTGTGGGAGTTTAACCCCAAAATTTTTTAAAAATAATGATAGTGGGTGTGTTACAGCTTGGTATTCCAGGTTTGATAAATACTTAAGGCAACAAGGATACAAAAAAAGGCAACACTGATAGTAATCTTTATATTAAATAAGAACATGATAGCTTGGTCATTGTTGATATTTATGTAGATGATATTATTTTTGGCAGTGATAATGATCAACTTAGCCAACAATTTGTTGAAAGTATGCAGAACGAGTTTGAGATGTCCATGATTGGTGAAATGTAATTTTTCCTAGGTATTCAAATCACTCAATCTGGTAAAGGTATTTTAATTTATCAAACTAAATATATCAATGAAATGCTCAATAAATTTCAAATGTAGGATTGTAAACCAGTTGGGACTCCCATAGTTACTGGATGTAAGTTAAGTCAAATTGATGATTTTGAAAATGTTGAGAAGACAATGTACAGATCTATGATTGGAAGTATTCTATATGTTACAGCTACAAGGCTTGATGTTATGCATGTATTTTGTCAAGTTTCTACGTTTCGGGTCTCTCCTAAAGCTTCTCATTTACTTGCAGTCAAAAGGATACTCAGATATCTTAAGGGAACAACAGAGTATGGTTTATGGTATCCTAAAGGTAATCAACTTGATTTGTATGCTTTCACTGATGCTGATTGGGCAGGTTGTGTTGATGACAGGAAGAGTACTACTGGAGCAACATTTTATCTTGGAGGATGTTTGGTGAGTTGTTATAGCAAGAAACAATAAGCAGTTTCCCTTTCTACTGCTGAGGCGGAATACATTGCAGAGGAAAATTGTTGCACTCAGGGTCTCTGGATGAAACAGATGTTATCATAAATACACATTCATTGTGATGCTCCCATTCCTATCTTATGTGACAATACCAGTGCCATTAGTATCTCTAAAAACCCAGTTATGCATTCCAAAATGAAACATATTCCTATTAAATTTCATTTTCTCCAGGAGCGGGTTTTAAGTAATATCATTAAGCTGGAATATGTTGGTACAAAAAATCAGATTGTTGATATCTTTATTAAGCCTTTACCTAAAATTAAATTTGAGAGTCTCAGGGATCAGTTGGGGGTTTTCCTTCTGTAATTGTATTTCTCTTTCATTATACTCAGGATTGCAGGTTTCCATGGTGCATCTTTCAACTCTGTTATTAGATTTTTGTCCCCTCTACAATACTTTTTCCTAGTTGTTTACGGTTTGCATAGATTCATCTATTTTTTATAGGGGGAGTTGGTGTTGTTTCAACTGTTGTACAAGTGATCTTTTCTTGGTATTTCTTGGTATTTCTGACAGGGGGAGTATGATTGATCATTTTCCATCGATGAAAAAAGGGGGAGTTTGTTGTCCAGATTGCACAGAGTGAATGGACATTATTGTCATTGATGTCAAACTTCTCATTATTGCATTTATGAGTTTGAGATTGATTTTCATTAGTTGAACTTGTTATTGGACTAGCAACTCAATTAACCTAATGAACAAGTGGTCAAAGGCTTAGTTAAAAATGAAAGGAAAAGTGCCTTGGTTAAACTCTTTTTCCACCATTTCGATAGCTCTCTCCTTTGAAAAAGGTTTGGTTATGAATCTACAGGATTAAGCACCAACACTTTAAAGCTTTAAGACTCTAAGTTATATCACCAAAGCTCATATGTTAAGGAAGTTTTCCAATCAAGAAGCTTTGAATAAAAGTTAAGAGGAGTTAGAATTTTAAGATAAGTAAGACAAAAGTTAGTTTTCTTTTCAATTTATGGAAACGTTGATATTTAAGTAACTAACGTAAAAAATTATTGATGAAATTTCGTTGAAGAGAAAATATTAGTGAGGAAAGAAATTGCTTTACAGAAAATGTGGTTACTTGTGTTGGTGAAATTGATTGAAGAAAAAAACCGTTTCAAATATTTGAGGTGGATTACCCGTAGGCACCAATTCTTGAAAGAGTTTTTCATTCATGAAGAAATTGGTTTGAGTTAAAAAACATTTTTTTTTATCTTGGTTAGTGAGAGATGATCGCAGAGTAAAAGGACTTAAACTCTCTGTCGATTAACTGTTTGAAGAGGGTAAAAACATAGATGTGAATCAGATTGAAATAGAGTTCAAGAACTCAATGTTGGGACTTTTAGAGAGAAACACAGAGGTTGATTAATGTTTTGAAAAGGAGACCCCTAGAATTCAATCAAATGATTTCTTGAAAGAAAGAAACGCAGAGGTGAAGGGTTCAAGTTGTTTTCTTGAACGATATACACAAAGGCGTATGATATTGAAATAAAACTCTTTGGAACTCTGTTGATCATTTTCTTGGAGGAAAACGCGGGAGTAAATGAAATTGAGACAGTTAGAAATGTAGGAGTAAAATAAATTGAGACAATTAGAAAGTTACGGGTTTGATTTTCACGGAAAGAAATTAACAAAAGGATATTGACAATTTAAGAAGAGTGTTTTAAACATGTTGAAGCCAGTACTAAACGGAGGAAGGGAGGAGCTAGGGAGACTAATAGTCTCATTGCAAGTTGAAGCTTTCATTCAGGCAGTAGAAGTTGTCTTTCAGTAGGTGTTGAAGATAAAGAGGTAGTAGCCTCATCTAAGTAGTTGCTCAGACAAAAATTGATGTAATTGAAGTAGCTTGCTTGCTTTACATCCACAAGAAGAAGAGGTTTTTCCCTTTATGGGTTTCCTCATAAATATTTTGTGTCTCTTCCATTTCATGTGATTGATGGTTACTAATTCATTATCATTGAGACAAAATATTTATTAGGTTTTAAGCTGCATTAAAGAAGTAATCTGTATTAAAGAAATAAAAGTAATAATTGTGTATACAACTAATTCACCCCCCCTGCTTAACTTGTCCAACAAACTCCTCGATTTGGCCACTCTACCATAGGAAGAGAAGTCCCATAACAAATATTTACCACCAAAATTTAAATCCAAACACTAGTAATATAGGTAATTCAAGGTATATAAAATTAGAAAAACAAATTACAATGTTGAAATTAACTGAATTTTACATCCATGTCTTGAAATAACATGTTAAACTTTTTTACCTCTAGATTCTCTAAAAAACATCCAACTCATGCATAAACCTCAAATTGTTGCCTTTCTATAGCAGTAAACTCGAGTTTTCATAACCAACTTTCTCTTGTAAACTCTTGAGCACCAAGCATCAATTGAACAAATTTATCAATTTCACTTGTTTCTTCTTTCTTATTGTTGAATTAAATAATTTTAAAAATCCACTATTACCATTACATTGCAAAAATATCTTACATGTGCCTATTTAAAGAACCTTTCAACTCCTACATAGCCCTAAAAGTGCTACCTTTCTCTTGCGGACAATTAACCAAAACACCACACACATGCATACATGCAATTTCAAATAAATGAGATTGATGGGTCTTAGTATTGGTATTGAATCCACTTAGACATTCAATCACCCCATCTCAAACAGATATAAAACACATAAGTGAATAAACCAACAAATATGAAACAGATAAATGAATCTACCTATACATAGAATAAATAAATGAAAAATAATACCAACGTTTTCAATAAATGAAACTACTAAAGCTTGGACATTAAATCCACTGCAGATTGAATCACCAGATTAAACCCCATTGCCAATAAATATGTAATATATACGAAACACTTTATCATTAAATCATTATAAACAAAATTTAGAGCATAAGAAAATTCTAACCTTAATTAAAATTTCTAATAATAAGCCAATGGAAGAATCTTTTAAAATTTGGTTCAACGTCTTATGCCATGAGAAAGGGAGTGAATGTTATTATGGCTATGAGTGTGCAAAGTTTCTAATAATAAGCCAATGGAAGAATCTGTTCAACTTCTGATGCCATGAGAAAGGCAGTGAATGCTATCATGGCTATTGAGTGTGCGAAATTTTTGACATTTAAGATTTTATCAAATATGACTACCATTGCGCCATTATAGTTGATGAAAATGACATGCACATCCTCCGTTATATTCTTTCTTATACTCATCCAACAAAAATATAGAAGAAATCTTGTTATATAAAATTTTATATTAAGTTTCTTAAATCTTAATTTAGGATATCACGAATTTTACAAGCATATTTTATATAGCTTTATGAATTGCCACATACAAGTTAAATTCTATATTTTTTGGAAATACTCATCCAACAAAAATATAGAAGAAATATTGTTATATAAAATTTTATATTAAGTTTCTTAAATCTTAATTTAGGATATCACGAATTTTACGAGCATATTTTATATAGTTTTATGAATTGCCACATACAAGTTAAATTCAATTGTACATAACTAGCATAGCAGCTAAATAGTTATTGGTTAACGTTGAAAGGCTCATAAGATGAAACGAATTTAAAAAAATATATATTAAATTTTATTGTTGATTAACAAATAAAGGGTTGCGCTTCATTTTCATTTATCTGGTGTTAATATTTTAATTTTTGTTAATCACTTATGTGACAATCAGTTAGCTATCAAAGTAATTTTTAAATATGATTAGATAAATGTAAAAAAATAAAATAAATGGTAGATATTTTTAAGTAATTAATGATGTAAAAAAATAAAATAAATGGTAAAGGGAGTAGACCTTTGGTTCCTATGGAGTCTCATTGAGTGTGGAGTAGGCATAATAAAGATATAGAGGACAACATAAGATATTGTTTTAAATACAAGTGCAGGAGTGCAATTTTAATGAAATATAGTTATTAATTAATATCATCAATACTTCCCCACATTTTGTGGATGGTAAAGATGCTAAACTGTAACCCCAATGATACAAGGTTTGAACTCGTGATCTTGCCCGTACCAAAGGAGTGTGCACACGTCTCACCCACTGTGCTATCCCATGGGGCTTACCCGATTTGGCCACTTTACCATAGGAAGAGATGTCCCATAACAAATATTTACCACCAAAATTTAAATCCAAACAATAGTAATATAGGTAATTCAAGGTATATAAAATTAGAAAAACAAATTACAATGTTGAAATTAACGGAATTTTATATGGTTGTCATGAAATAACATGTTAAATTTTTTTACATCTAGATGCTCTAAAGTGTTGGAGACATGTCAACAAATTTCCTCATGCGGTCACATGCACATGCACATGCATGCAATCTACTTATGAATTGTTCGTGTAACTATGTAATCTATTCATGATCAGTGTATGTAACAGAGTGATAGATGTTATATATACGAGCATACCCAGAAAGGTAGAGGGAAATGTAAGTGCAAGAAAGTACATTGTGCGAGGAGAGGATGGTTGTATTCCTATGAACGCTATTGTAGTTCTCCCTTGAATAAGAAGAACACTGATAACCATTGCCCGTGGTTTTTTCTTGATATGGGTTTCCACATGAATAAGTGTGTCAATTGTGTGTTTGTTGTTCTTGGTTTCATGTGTATTTGATCTTGCTTGCTTATGCTTTGTTATATGCTATATTTTCGTTCCGCTACTCAACAAGTCGTATCAGAGCGGGTTGAGTAGATGTCACAAATGAACCAAGACGACTTGTGTGCAGATCTCTTGTGAGCACAAAAAGACGTGATTGAATATCAAGTCATCAACACTCTCTAAGCATTGTTAGAAACACACCAACACTCTCACACTTAAGAAATAAGAATTGATCCTAAATCAATGCACCCACTTTTTGCACTACAGAAAACTGGAAAATCGACACTCCCCCATCCACACTCGAGGAGTGCTGATCTCAAAAATAGCGCTACCTTTCAAACCTCAAGACATCGCCGATCCCTAATATTAGTGCTCCCGTACCACACTCAAAGAGCGCCGATTTAAATTTGTGGAGAAGCGACTTTAATTTGTGGATTTTGTTTTATTAAACATATGAGAGAAATGTTATGGATAATCGTGGGTTAAATCATGGAGGTAAGTTTTGATAAAAGGTGAAAGGGGGTTCCATAAAAGTTTTTTTAAGTTTTCTTTTAAAACCTTTTAATTAAAGTTTATATTTTTTAGGTTTAACCTTAAATATAATAAAACTCATTTACTATAAAGAGATTCAATTTTATAAGCAATCGTTTTGGAGTTTTCTGTTAAGGGTGAAAGTGTAGAGTTCCAAGTTTGAGGTGGAAAAATTCAGTGGAAAGAATAGTTTTGCACTATGGAAGCTCAAGATGCGGGATCTACTTGTGCAACGAGGATTGCAAAAGGCATTGGCTAGAAAGTCAAAGAAACCGACAAACATGACAGACGAGGACTAGGAGGAACTGGATGCAAGAGCCCTCAGTACTATTCGTTTGTGCGTGGCAGATGAAGTGTTGTTTAACATCGCTGAAGAGAATACAACAACAGGTTTGTGGACCAAACTGGAGACTCTGTATATGACAAAGATCTTGTCAAACAAAATCTTCTTGAAGAGACAATTGTACATCTTGCGATGAAAGAAGGTATGAAAATTGTTGATCACTTGAATGTCACAATTGTGTGGTTTAGCACAACAAATGCCATTGATTATGACACTATTGTGGAAGCTTTGTTGTCTGAGGAAATGAGGAGAATATCCAGTAAGGAAACCTCAATAGTAGAAGTAATGGTGGTCAGAGGTCGATCTACAGAGGGAGAGTAAGATCAAAAAGGTACAGCCAGGCTTAAGTCAAAAGACAATAAGGGTAAGGAAAAATGTTGGTTTTGTGGAAAATCTGGGAATCTCAAGAAGGATTGTTGGAAAAGACAACAAACATCCAAATAGGACTCCACAGAAGAAGCAAATTCAGCTACATGTATGGTTGATGAATTTTTTTCTGTCTGTTGTGTCTCACCACCTGTGTTCGCATAGAAGGTGTAGGGCGGTGATGGTTGAGTCATCGTGAAATTAAAAAAAAAATGTATTTACTTTGGAGTTGTAGAAATTATTGATTGCATGCAAATGAGCATATGTTTGTAAGAGCTGGATAGGCATGCGTACCCCTAGTTTATCAGGTCACCTATGAAAAGTCTAGACATAGATTTAGGTAGATTGAATTTTTTTGGGGGGGCATGTATGTTGGGTTAACCTTGACTCGGTGAAAGAGTTAATGAGTTAAATATGTTTTTAGGTCAAAGAAGGTGGTTTTTCGGGTCCATGTGTTTGGGTATCCTGTGGTATTGTGTCCATGGATTGCATGTAATGAAGCCTATAAAATGTTTGGTGAAATCCATTGTAAATGGGCCTAGAGGTAAGCGATAAGGGCTTACTTTGTCAATTTGGACGGATTTGGTCAAAGTTGTTCGAATGTAAAGTTCGAGGTGGAGTAGTGTGTCCAGTTTAGAAAGGTGGGTCTGTAGAAAGGTTGATGTGTTGCAAGGACAATCAAGTGTTTGAGAATATATGATGAAGGTGAGTTCATATCCATGGAACTTGGAAAGTATTGCAAGGAAGTTGGGATCAAATAGGCATGTTTAGTAATGCCAAGTTGCAACAATAGTTGTGGACATAAATGGTTGTGTTATCTGGCAATTCGGTCACCATCGGTTGCAAAAGACAGGAAGATTCAGGAAGATGTATGAACATGTCATCTGGTAATTACTCAAATGTGAAATTATTCAATTGTGATTCTTATGGTTTTTTATCAGCTTTCTAAGTAGGACCCAGATCAAACAGGTAGATATTTGATATGGTGATGATGTTAAGGGGTGMAGACTGTGGGATCCTACTACCCACATAATAATCATAGACAAAGATGCAGTGTTTGATGAATCTCCTTTTATAAAATCAAACATAGTAAAATATGAAAGGTTTGGGTATCCCGTGGTATTGTGTCCATGGATTGCATGTAATGAAGCCTATAAAATGTTTGGTGAAATCCATTGTAAATGGGCCTAGAGGTAAGCGATAAGGGCTTACTTTGTCAATTTGGACGGATTTGGTCAAAGTTGTTCGAATGTAAAGTTCGAGGTGGAGTAGTGTGTCCAGTTTAGAAAGGTGGGTCTGTAGAAAGGCTGATGTGTTGCAAGGACAATCAAGTGTTTGAGAATATATGATCAAGGTGAGTTCATATCCATGGAACTTGGAAAGTATTGCAAGGAAGTTGGGATCAAATAGGCATGTTTAGTAATGCCAAGTTGCAACAATAGTTGTGGACATAAATGGTTGTGTTATCTGGCAATTCGGTCACCATCGGTTGCAAAAGACAGGAAGATTCAGGAAGATGTATGAACATGTCATCTGGTAATTACTCAAATGTGAAATTATTCAATTGTGATTCTTATGGTTTTTTATCAGCTTTCTAAGTAGGACCCAGATCAAACAGGTAGATATTTGATATGGTGATGATGTTAAGGGGTGCAGACTGTGGGATCCTACTACCCACATAATAATCATAGAAAAAGATGCAGTGTTTGATGAATCTCCTTTTATAAAATCAAACATAGTAAAATATGAAAGGTTCAAAGCATGGTTGGTATAAGAAAGGTATTTGGAAGGTATTGATTTCCATGAAAGTTTTTCATCGGTTGTTAAAGATTGTTTCTATTCATGTTGTGTTAGCACTGGTTGTGATAGTACAATTAGATGTTAAAATTGTTTTACATGGAGTTTTTTGGATAAGGGGATGTTTATGGAACAACCAGAATAGTTAGTTCAAAATCACAGCAGAAGATTTGTTTTCAAACTCAAAAATCATTGTATGGACTAAAGCATGCTAGGAAAATGGTATAAGATGTTTGATTCCTTCATGGTGAGCCAAATTTTGCAAGAAGTGAGTATAACCAATGTGTTTATGGTATATTCATTATCTTGGTGTTATATGTTATGCTTGTTGCAAGCACAAGCATGGTTAAGATCAATAGTTTGGCTCAGTTGGTTAGGACGTTTGTTATGAAGGATCTAGGAGCAACAAGATAAATCTTGGGCATGGAAATACACAAAGACAGGGAATATGATAAGCTTTGTTATCACAACAGAAGTATGTGGCGAAGATACTCAGGAAATTCAATTTGAATAACGTGAAACTGGTAAAATCCCTTTGGCTTTCCATTGCAAGTTCTCTTCAGGTTTATGGCCTAATTGATGAATAAGAAAAGAGCTATATGTTTCGAGTATTATATGATAGTAGGAAGTTTGATGATTGCGATGGAGAAATGGTCAACATTTCACATGCAGTTGGTGTTGTCAGTAGACACATGGCGAAACCAGGTGAAGACCATGGAAATGGGTGCTTCAAACATAGAAGCACAAGTATCACCTACAGTGGTTGCAGTGATTTGGTATGTGGTTATGATTCATGATATTTGGACAAGTGCATTGGTTTATTAGACATGTTACTGATGGAGACAAAATGGTCCATGCTGGAGCGAATCATGCAATAAAGTTCATGTAACGGTATTTTCAGAGAAGTTGCGGCACTGTGATGGTGTTTGGTTGCTCTTGGCTTGCAGAAAAGGTGATGAATTAATTAAGCACATGATATATCAGGTAAATTATTGTCAATGTGGAGATTGTTGGAAACATGGCAACGAATTTCCTCATGCGGTCACATGCAGATGCACATGTACATGTATATGCGCATACATGCAATCTACTTATGAGCTGTTCGTGTAACTACGTGATCTATTCATGACCAGTCTATGTAACTGAGTGATATATGGTATATGCGAGCATACCCATAGAGGTAGAGGGCAATGTCAGTGAAAGCGAGTACATTGTGTGCGGAGAGGATGGTTGTATGCCTATGAAGGCTATTGTAGTTCTCCCTTGAATAAGAAGAAGACCGATATTCATTGTCCGTGGTTTTTTCCCGATTCGGGTTTCCACATAAATCACTTTGTCAATTGTGACTTTATTTTTATTGGTTTCATGTGTGTTTGATCTTGCTTGAGTGTGCAAAGTTTCCAGAACCAACTTTCTCTTCTAAACTATTGAACACCAAGCATCAATTGAACAAATTCACCAATTTCATTGGTTTCTTCTTTCTTATTGTTAACTGAAATAATTTTAAAAATCCACTATTACCATTACATTACAAAAATATCTTAAAGAACCTTCTAACTCTTGCATAGCCCTAAAACTGCTACCTTTCACTTGCAAACCATTGACCAAAACACAACACACATACATACATGCAATTTCCAATAAATGAGATTAATAAGACCTTGGTATTGGTAATGAATCCACTTAAACATTCAATCACCCCACCTCAAACAAATATAAAACACATAAATGAAGAAGCTAACAAATATGAAACAAATAAATGAATCCACCTATACATGGAATAAATAAATAAATAAAGAATAATACCAAGGTTTTCAATAAATGAAACTACTAAAGCTTGGACATTAAATCCACCTGCACATTGAATCACCACATTGCCAATAAATATGTAATAGATATGAAACACTTGCGCATTAAATCACCATACCCAAAATTTGGAGCATAAGAAAATTCTAACCTTAATTAAAATTTCTAATAATAAGCGAGTGGAGGAATCTATTAAAATTTGGTCCAACTTCTTATGCCATGCGAAAGGGAGTTAATGTTATCATGGCTACGAGTGTGCAAAGTTTCTAATAATAAGCCAGTAGAAGAATGTATTAAAATTTGGTTCAACGTCTTATGCCATGAGAAAGGCAGTGAATGTCATTATGGCTATTGAGTGTGCAAAGTTTTTGACATTTAAGATTTTATCAATTTTACCAATAACATATGACTGCCATTGCGCCATTATATTTGATGAAAATAACATGCACATCCTCCGTTATATTCTTGCTTGTACTCATCCAACAAAAATATAGAAAAGAACTTGATATATAATTTTTCATGTGAAATTTTATATTAAGTTTTCTAAAATTTTAATTTAGGATATCACGAATTTTACGAGAATATTTTATAAAGCTTTATGAATTGCCGCATAAAAGTTAAATTCAAATGTACTTAGTTAAAAAATGATTTTTTTTTATTAATTTAGAATTAAATTTTTATTTTAGTTGAAATAGAAATGGATTAAACTTTTTCTTTATTTCATAAATATTTTTAAAATTGAAAATTTTTAAAAATTCTTTAAAATACTTGTAAAATCTATGGTTAAAAAATATGTTTTTTTTAATAAAATTAACTTACTTTAATGAGAAAATAATCCTTTAATCTTATACAAATTACATTTTAATTACTATATTTTTTTCATTATTTAAATTAATTTAAAATCAAATAACTCTTTGAAAAATATCATTACAAATACATTATATTAAATTTTCAACATATCTGAAACTTATGGGAGTTTGAGAACTAGTAGGGAATGTTTTTAATTGGCAGGGAACTCTTTTGAGAATTTAGATCTTTTTGGGAACTTTAATATCAAGAAAATGAGAGCTTGGAAACTAGTTTCCTAAAAAGAGAGTTTTAAATTAGAATTATATTAAATTAAAATGTAAATATTTTTATTCCATTATTACAAATACATGATTTATTACAAATATTTTCATTATATTTATTCAAAATATCACTATAAAACTAAGACTAAACTACATGTAAATATTATTTCAAAAATTAGTTAAGTAAAAAAACTTAATAATATTCACTTTATAGTTATGAATATGAAAAACTTTTAATGCATGTATGTTTCCCTTCAAGCCCAAACTAAACATGAAATTTAAATAAATCAAACCTATCAATGACAAGCATTTGCTCCACTTTGTAATTGATATCACCCAACCATATCATTGACTTTTATTATATTTTCATATTAGAATAGTACAATTTTATTTTTTCCAATAAAAACGAATAATGCTTCAAATTTACAAAGATGTTTGAAGTTTATATATGAAAAGATTAATTTTAAAAAGATGTTAAAATTGTATATATACATTTTTAATTTTGTTTCTCATTTTTTAATGGAATTTTTATGGATATTAAAGTTTCATTATTATGTTAAATATATTCATATAATTATTAGCACAAATTAAATTAGTAATTTCAATATTATAATTGTTGCAATAGGAGAAACATTTTCCTCCATTTACTTTCAATTTTATTGAAATAAGATTTAAAATGTATCAATATATCTATACATTGTAATCCAATGTATCATTATAATCTAAAATATTTTTTATATATTTTTAATATATATTATTGTCTCTCCCATCTTCACTTTAAATTTGGGGGAAACTTTTACTGATTAGAGACACTAGTATCCACTTGTCACCTTTCATAAACTCGTGCAACATAACTTCTAATAAAACTTTTATCAATAAATTTATATAATACATATTTAAAATTTAAGTTATTTAAAATCTAAAAACAATTTAAAAAACATCATGACACAAAAACTTGAATTTTAATATTAAAACTCTTATTATTACATTTATATATTTATAGTATACCATACCTTATGGAACTGCTTAGAGAATTTAGAAGATTTACTATAATTTATTAAAAAAAAAAAAAAAAAAAAAAAATCTAAGTGGCATCCCATAATAATCCCTGCACATAAACGATCCAAAAATAAATGAGGATGAGGAAATGACTGAGGAGAATGGGATGGACCTAACTGAATTTTCAATATTGCATTGATTTCTTCATCTTCATCAATCTACTCCAGATCCGCAATTTGATATGTGTTCCTCGGCTACTGCTGAAGACACTTTATATTTACCTACAAAATATATTTCCTCTGCTCTTTGAATCTTTCTCCCCATTTATTTGAGTTCTCTATGGAATTGTTTAAGTCTCATTTTTCCGGCCCATGACAGCTTCTCTTGTACGCTAAGAGCTCTTTCCTTCACGAATTCTGCAGCAAGTCGATCAAAATGCATCGAACGAAGGTCCAGGCAAAAATATTTACACGCGGCACGTAAAATAGCTCAAAATGATGAGCCTAAAACCCTGAAGCAACTCAAAATGACGGCTGAAAACTTATGAATCGCTCAAATGGTTGCTGAGAACTTCAATACAGCTCGAAATCACCGCTTAAAATCTCAAAATAGATCCAAATTGCTACTGAAAAAATTAGAATGTCTTAAAGAATTTGAAAAGTAATTCAATATTGCTCAATCTAATGAAATATGGGCTCAAATAGGATTTGAAGAAAGCATGAGTTCTCATTTTAATGTCACCACTGGCAATGATTACAAGCAGACATGACTTTCACATCTCCACTCGGGCTTCCCTAGGGATGCGACTCTGCACATACACATACACAATGGAAGCCTCACGTCTGCAACAATCAAACGCTTCACGTTTGCAACAGATCAATCAACAACATGGTTGTGCGGTTCTCCTCCAATTGGCTAACAGGTTTAACAGAACACAACAACTTCACGTCTTAAAAAATATACATATCCTACATTGTCAAATTTATATCTCCATTAACAAAAAAAACCTGCATCGAAACTAAACTACTGTATCTGAGATGTAACATCACTTCTACAAGTGGGGCAGCACTTAGATCGCTGAATCCATTGATCGATGCATGAAATATGATAATAATGCTGGCAAGAGCGAAGAAGTCGAACTTCATCTTCATCTTGTATCAACTCCAAACAAATCCCGCAGTTATAACTTTCATCTAATTTTACTCTTCCATAGTTTGTCTTTGGAATCATTCTGATTTCGGATTGAGATAGGCCGGATCTTCGCCTGTGGTTTACATATAAACCCATTAAAAAATCAATTTCAGCGAACAAATCCAAGCCCAGAGTGACTGATTCAAATACGGGAATGCCAAACTTGTATAGCCATACAAGTTTTGTTTCCAAAAAACCTGCGTAGCACAAGAGCCTCAGTATAACAACAGCGTAGACACATGCCACTATTAGCTTCCTCATCCTTGTTGAAGTTCCATACAGTAATGGAGAATCAAAGACTTCTCTGACAAACGGGGTCAAAAGTGGATAAAATATTTCAGGGAAGGAAGTCCAATTAGATCTCCCTTCAACATTTTCAAATTCCACTGGAGTCTGCGACATCAGTTGTGATTTGTTCGTTGCACGAGGGAGTGTAATCAGATTTCTTTCAAATCATCAAAATTTAGGGGACGCATTCTCTATTTATTCTAATGAAGAACCAGGCCGACTAATATGTACACGAGCCTCATACCTACTCTAGGATTAATATTTAATTTTAAATATGGTAATGGTAGAAAATATGAGTGTTATGGAAATTAATTATTGTATATAGTAGTTGGGTGTTATACAACTTAATATAATATAATATATTTTTAAGCTAAAGTCTATGGAGATATATATATTTTACCCTATTTTACCTTATCTTATTTCTTTTAAATTTCAACTTGTAATCTTTTAAGATTTTAGGAGGAAAAATATGTTTTTAACTGTTAGACCTAATGGATAACAAAATAGAATATGTAAAAAATGTTAAAAAATAAATTAAGAGAGTGAAATTTAGAAAATATCTAAAAATTAGACTATTATATCTATCACCAATTTCATCACAGCCTTTATAAATTTGGCATACAAGTTTTTGATCTCACCTTTTAACTTGGCCATTGGTATAAAACACACATGTTTTAATCCATATTTTGATCCCACTTTGTAACTTGGCCATTGACATAAAACATCGATGTTTTAGTCTATACATCCATTTGTCATTTACATGTGATTTCATCCGAGTTAAATAAAACAAAGCAAATTCGATATCTAGTCCCCATTAAATTCAATTACCAAAGGCATGGGTTAATCGAACTCTAATGTGATCTGAGATGATGAATAACACCGAATATAACACCATTTCAACCAGGTAAACAATTATTTCATAATCAATGATTGATGGTTCACAAAAAAAATAGGTAGATAGAAGTTCCAAAAATTATATTACTTGATAAAATTAAAAAAAAAAATAGTTTGGTAATCATTTGAACTGTATGAGGTTACGAGATATCCCATCAATTCAAAATTGTAAATTATTAGCACGTTATATTGTTATTTTTTTTAAATTACAACTAACCTTTGTTAAAAGTTACAACGAGACTAGTTACCTATTTTGCCATATATGTGGAAACCAGAACATGTGGCATTGTGTATGGACATTATTGTGATAGGTGGCATTGTGCATAGAAATAACACATGTTTGAGAACTGTAAAAACTTGTCACATGTTCTTCCATGTACATGGAAATCAAAACAAGCGGTCTGCACTAGAGTTTCATGGAAACAAGAAAGAAAAACAACTAAGACCAGAAAAATGATAGTAGAAAATCTAAACATGAGGTGAACCCCGACTTTCGTCCTTACTTATCATGAAAGCATAAGGCTAGCAACAAGCCAGTTAGTGGCTCTTTGTGGGTTCACCTGAAAGGGAATCAAACAGGAAATCCATGTGCTTTCTTAGGAGGCTTTGGTTATATATTTTCTCGGCTAGGTCCCTCCTCATCTCGAAAATGAGGTCTAGGTGTTCCTCCATGAACCTGAACGACTTGGGCGAGGGATGGCTATCCAGGACCTGTGGCATTGTCATCTTGAGTGAGTCGTTTCCTTCTCCCTCATGCCAAAAGTCACCCCAATTGATTTATGGGTTTGTCACGATCGGGTCGTTGGAATTTTTGAAACAATCCAGCATCCATGGAGGGAGCTCCTCTTCTAACAAGAAACTTGTCATGGACAACTCCTCTATGGCTTCCTGAGTCATCTATTCACCACCACTATCCTACAAGTGCTGAGGAATATCCACCCAGTGAGGAGGAATTTCCTCCTCGACTATGCAACCTATGTAATAGGG
>JZKD02S1008112.1:0-13498 GCA_000966675.3 Picea glauca
CATTGACCTCTTCCTGCAGGTCCATTTACATCACATATTCATACTTATGAGTTTTGCCATAGTCCTTGGCCAGTTCAGTTATATTTACAATCTGGGGGAAACAGGGTGTTACACCCAAGGCCTCTGGATCAAGCCACACGTGCCACTTGGCACACAACTGCCTCCAAAGTGTCCATCAAATGTTGGGTGATGTCAAGGGTCACAGAGGTGACTTCATGGGCCTTCCAAGGCCAACATCATAGTGGGATGGCAAGACCCCCTGGGTCCAGGCCTGTCAGGTTGTCTCTGGAGGAATGTCCTCCTCTCTCTCCGGTGCAAGCCTATGACATGTGTTTTCCCCTGGCTGGGGTCTCAACATCCATCTGGTGGGATTTTATCCCTATGGATGTCTGAACTAATCATCTCCCCATGTGTACATGTCCATCGGGTGTGGCCCTGCAACAACAACAAGTACGCCCTCCATGGGCTCATAAGTCACAGGGATCATAACAATGCCAATCACATCTAATAATCAAGTTATATAAACATGTGCATAAAACCCCCCTTTCCCAGACAAGTTCTCAAAGACGTTATGTTATTCTACAATCCAAGTTTGGAGAGGGTGTCAGGAGGTCCTGTTATCACTCCAAGAGTCACTCCCAGACTGAAAATGAGAGTAATATTGGTAACATAGAAATGTAAATGGATTAAAATAGTTTGAATAAGTGGATCAACAAGAAAAGAGTAAAATGGAGGAAATCAAACTACTACAAATACATTCCATTGGGCATGGAGTCATAACATTCTGCAAATCATAGGCAATCAAGATGCCTACCATACGAAAAGATTATGCAAATATGGATAGAAGAATAGAAGGTAAACAAAGAGAATAATATCCACATAACATAGATCCTTTTTGTAATATAGATTAAAGAGTGCTTGTACAATAATATATGATTAACAAGCAATTACCACAAATCCTTTGCAGCTCATGAATTCATTAACCAAAGGAAGATTTTGATCTTCAAAATCTGTAAATATTACTCAAGCAAGATGATAAGAAATAATGGAAACAAGATAAAAAAAATTATGGTATCACAACTTTCATGAATCTCTAAAGGCAGAAATGTTAATTACAACAGGCCCTCAGGCTTACAATTGAGCAACTAAACTACTCCTCTAGCTCTCTCCTCTCTTGGATCATGAATCCAACCTCTCTCCAAGAGATCTCTCCTTAATTAAATATAAAATAGCATACAAATATCCTTAGGAGGTCGAATCCCATCTCTTTCATTGGATTCTAAGCCTTGAAGATAGGTGGCAACAATTAAAGAGACAAAAATCCAACAAACTGCTAATTTTCAGGAAATTGTTGGAAGTCTTTAATGAATTGTTTCCAACTCACTGCATGAGGTCTTAATGGAGCTAAGAATTAGGTTCAAGTGTCCCTTGACATATAACTGATCCATGAGAATTCATTCAAATCCTCCTTGACAGCTGGCAACCTCCCAACAAGGCGAATATCCAATCAGTTATGCAAAACAGAGAATTGGTAGCACATTCTGTAGCGCACTGGTGTTTTAATTGTTTCTCTCAATTTACAAACTGGGTCAGACTAAAATTTGGTCAGCAAGTCAACAGGGATATCATCTTCCTCCACAAAACCTTTCAAAGAAACCCACTTCGTAGTTTTGGTTTTATGATTAAATTTGTAATAGTAACCGCTACAGGAAATTTCGTAGCACCATTGTAAGACAGCTCTGCACATTCTGTAGTGTCCTTTGTGTGTTTGGCTAGGTGATTCCGTGGCGCATTTTTTGTCTCTAATATATCTCTAACTATAACACATTTTTCAAAACTGAGAGAGATTTTTGTTATTTGGTATGTGGTGAACAAAAACCTCCTCCAATTTTCAAAAATACCTTCTCATTTGTTCATAATCCAAGTTTTAAGTCAGACACTCAAAAATTGCAGAAGTGCAGTGTGCTCTCAGCATAAACACAATGTGGTCTTTGATAGGGTGTTTGGAGGCCTTCCCAGAGGATTTTTGGGCTGCAAGAGATATGGTTGGAAAGCTTATGATGTCTGCTAGACAATGGAATCATCATGTACTGCAAACGCCTTTTCAAAACCCCTAAAACACTGACTTGAAGTCAAGTTGTCCAAAAGTACAAGAACCCTCCTATAGAAATTGTATTTTGGGAAATTATCTCAAATCATAATACAATCTTATGTGTTAAAATCTGGCTCCACAGGGGATGGCATGCTCCCTGTGATCTGCCAAGAACATGCAGTTCCAGTTGCCTTATCCATTGGGCTATGGATTCATTTGTGCAACTAACCTTTGAAACACTACCAAAATCTTCCACTTATTTAAGCAACCTGACTGATAAACCTACTGCAAACTGAAGGAAAGAAAATGATCAATAAGCGAGCTTATTTCATACACTACCCTACCTCTAACCAAATCTCCAATTTGATCAGGTAAAGGTAGACTTCCACAACATCCATTCAAGTAATTTTAATATTGAAATGATCTTGTCTTTACCACTGACCAATAGATAATAACTTAAATGTAACAATAGTGATAAAAAATCCTTTAGAAAACCATACTCACCCATGAGTAACAGTGAAATAATGCAATTTGAAATTTTCATAAAATATGAAACATAAGACTCTAACAAGGTTGTAAATGTATCCTTAAAACCAAGATCAAAAGCATGTTGATCCACAGAAAATAATTGCTCATTCGTAAATGCCTTTCTGCTTGCAAATAAATGACCTTCTTGTTCTTTCGAACCCAACTCTTGAACATCAACAATTGCAGTTTCTTCTTCATAAGAATGATCACAGAATAATTGTACAGTAGGATTTAAAGCATCATAATTATGATAAGCCAAGAACATATAGTTATCTATGCAATCAGCCACTACTACATGCTCAAAATGGTCTGAAAACTGATCATAAGCTTGATATGCATTCATGTCGATAGAAAAATTTGAAATATTGAAGAGTCTAATTCCAAATGTGAATCATACTTACATCCTTGTTGTTGTTCCAGATCTGATTTATACTTGTTGTCTTCTTGCTCAGAATCTGAAACATACTGACAGTCTTCCTGCTCATGTGCATGAAAATTTTCAGAATAAGCTGGATCTTGAATTCTCTTGGAAGCACAGATGTTCTCCTCAATTTCTTGAGAATCTTCAAATAAGCTTCTTAAGGATGAATATTTCCTTTCTCTCAGGAGAAGGACAAGGTCTGGGTATTGATCCATAACAAAGAACACCATGGCATCAGTCTCTGTAGGCCGGATCTCGAAAGGCATGCTATGATAAACATTGTAGAACCTCATGTTGAAGACAAACATAGCTTCTTCCTCCCCTCTCCTTAAAGCATAAAAATCAGTGAGGTACAAATCAAAAGACTTGTTCTCAGCCCAGTACTTTGAAAAAACATTACTTAACTCGATCCAAGAACAAAAGGAATCAACTCTCAAACTCTTAAACCATACAACAACATCTCTGAACAAACGTTTGGAGAACAACCTCATAATAACATCATCATGTATAATCTCAAACCAATCAATAAAATTCTCGAAGGCTCCCAAGTGAATCTTATCTATAACATGATCCTCTCCATAAAACTGGGGAAGATACTCAAGGAAATCAAGAGGATAAGGATGAAGATGATATGGCAGCCTTAAAGGTTTAAACATCTTAATTCTGATTCTAGTTTGAAACGCAGTGGGATGAACATAAGGATTAACAAGCTGATGGCAAGGCTCAATAATAATTGAAGATAATGAGATCAAAGGAGGATTTGAATTACTTTCATCATTCTCATGGTCACAAGGTTGAGTATGTGCAGGGGGGATGGAGATTAAAACCTTGTTCTTCTCAATAGGATGAAATGAAGGTTCAGGACCAACCTCAACAACACAAGCAAGCTGCAAATTTTCTTCTAGAAAGGATGGATATATAAAAGAAGGTTGATTCTCATCTGAATAGACAAAGCACAAGATGATCCATTTTATATGTGAAGGGAAAAACAAAAATGAGTTGATAAATAACAACAAAAGTTCATGAAGAAAGCTCATGAGATGATACCTAGTCATCCCCTTTCCTATGGTCACATTTATGTCAACATGATCCTCCCAGTGGAGTCTTTGATTGTTGAGTCTCCGGGTAGATGATTACAGTGAATGTTTTGTATCCTTGTCTTGTCTACCATCAAGAGTTGGATCTATGTCGTTCTCCTAGGGAAGCTATCTTCACACTTTGTTCCCCGACAACGACGCCAAAAATGTTATCACTCCAAGAGTCACTCCAAGACTACAAATGAGAGTAATATTGGTAACATAGAAATGTAAATGGATTAAAATAGTTTGAATAGGTGGGTCAACAAGAAAAGAGTAAAAGGGAGGACATCAGAGTTTTTCAAATACATTCCATTGGGCATGGAGTCATAACATTATGCAGATCACAGGCAATCAGGCTGCCTACCAGACAAAAAGATTATGCAAAGATGGATAGAAAAATAGAAGGTAAACAACGAGAAGAATATCCACATAACAGATATCCTTTCTGTAATATAGATTAAAGAGTGCTTGAACAATAATCTATGATTAATAAGAAATTACCACAAATCCTTTACAGCTCATGAATTCATTAACCAAAGGTAGCTTTTGATCTTCAAAATCTATAAATATTACTCAAGAAAGATGATAAGAAAGAATGGAAACAAGATAAAAACGGTCTGGTATCACAACTTTCATGAATATCTAATGGCAAAAATGCTAATTACAACATGCCCTCAGGCTTACAATTGAGCAACTAAACTACTCCTCTAGCTCTCTCCTCTCTTGGATCATGAATTCAACCTCTCTCCAAGAGCTCTCTCCTTCATTAAATAGAAAATAGCATCCAAATATCCTTAGGAGGTAGAATCCCATCTCTTTCATTGGATTCTAAGCCTTGGATATAGGTGGCAACAATCAAATAGACAAAAATCCAACAAACTACTAATTTTCATGAAATTCTTGGAAGTCTTTAATGAATTGTTTTCAACTCACTGCATGAGGTATTAATGGAGCTAAGACATAGGTGCAGGTGTCCCTTGACATATAACTGATCCATGAGAAGTCATTTGAACCCTCCTTGACAGTTGACAACCTCCCAACAAGTCGAATATACAATCAACTATGTAAAACAAAGAATTGGCAACATATTCCGTAGCGCACTGGTGTTTTAATTGTTTCTCTCAATTTACAAACTGGTTCAAGCTGAAATTTGGTCAGCAAGTCAATAAGGATATCATATTCCTCCACCAAACATTTCCTAGAAACCCACTTTGTATTTTTTGTTTTATGATCCAATTTATAACTGTAACCGATACAAGAAATTCCGTAGAGCCACTGTAAAATAGTTCTGCACATTCCATAGTGCCCTTTGCGTGTCTGGCTAGGTTATTCTATAACTCCTTTTCTATGTATAATATATCTCTAACCATAAAAAAAAAAATTAAAAATGAGAGAGGTTTTTGTTATTTGGTATGTGATGAACAAAAACCTCCTCCAGTTTTAAAAAATACCTTCTCATTTGTTCATATTCCAAGGTTTAAGTTAGTCACTCAAAAATTATAGAAGCGTAGCGTGCTCTCAGCAGAAACGCAGCGTGGTATTTGAGAGTATGTTTGGAGGCCTTACCAGAGGATTTTTTTGTTGCAATATATATGGTTGGAAATCTTATGATGTCTTCTACACAATGGAATCATCAAGTACTGCAAACACCTTCTCAAAACCCCTGAAAAACTGACTTGAAGTCAAGTTGTCCAAAAGTACAGGAACCCTTCTATAGCAATTGTATTTTGGGAAATTATCTCAAATCATAATACAATATTATGTGTTAATAGGTCCTATTGGGATAATTCTCATTGGACGTGGGATGTTTCTAGGTGAAGACAAATCTAGGCCATATAAGTGGATGAGGTGGTGTAGGGATGTTTGAGAAATGGATGCAGTGATGACACAACAATGTATGGATTACATGTGGGTGCCTCTGAAGAGGGTGAGTTGCACCTTGTCATGGATGCAAATGTTTCCAATCCCATTCAATTCCTTTTACCTTTTTATCTTATTGATTTTTCTTTCAAGAGACTAGTTAGGGGACACTGCACTGTTGTGGTGACCAGTGGTGACAATGTTACCCACAAGCATTTCACGGAGATGAGAAGGTTGTCTCGTGATGAGACCCCCTTTCTCTTGGATATGCCACCAAGAGCCACTACCCTGGCATGGTGACCAACTGAATGGTAGTGTCATACCATTACATTCCCATGGACCTAATAGGTTGGCTCGTGATGAGACCCCATATCCTCCAACTAGATCTTGATTTTATTATTTTATGGGTCCCTCTGTTTCTTGCTGAGAATCCTTTTATTGATTTCTCGGGGATCCCTGAGCAAAGCATCTGAAGGTTTTGTTCTTTTGGATTTTATATTTTTCCTGCTAATTTTACCCTCTGGTCCTTTAGCCACTTTTTCCCACAAGGCAAGGTGCAACCCTTTGCTATCTTGGAAAACCCAATGCCTGAACTAATGTAGGGAATAGATGAGAGGGAAAATGATGAAAAGTGATAAGTACGGTGGGAATGGATGATGACCTCTCATGAACCCACGCAGTGGAAAATCAAATCATATGGGAACCAACTTGTTATGGAATCATGTCATTCCCCCAAGGTGTGGACAAGTGGAAAGGCATAAATTCCAAGCACACGTCATAAGAAAAAATAATTAAATTCACATATTCAAATGTTTTGAGAATCAGAGTGACACATACCATGATACCCAGACTCATTACCTCATGGAGCAAGACCCATTGCTACTGAAGGACTAGGACGATGGGATGGATGTTGTTGTTGTTGATAGGATGGAGGTGCTAAAGAAGAAATATGGGCCCTCCANATGTCTGAACTAATCATCTCCCCATGTGTACATGTCCATCGGGTGTGGCCCTGCAACAACAACAAGTACGCCCTCCATGGGCTCATAAGTCACAGGGATCATAACAATGCCAATCACATCTAATAATCAAGTTATATAAACATGTGCATAAAACCCCCCTTTCCCAGACAAGTTCTCAAAGACGTTATGTTATTCTACAATCCAAGTTTGGAGAGGGTGTCAGGAGGTCCTGTTATCACTCCAAGAGTCACTCCCAGACTGAAAATGAGAGTAATATTGGTAACATAGAAATGTAAATGGATTAAAATAGTTTGAATAAGTGGATCAACAAGAAAAGAGTAAAATGGAGGAAATCAAACTACTACAAATACATTCCATTGGGCATGGAGTCATAACATTCTGCAAATCATAGGCAATCAAGATGCCTACCATACGAAAAGATTATGCAAATATGGATAGAAGAATAGAAGGTAAACAAAGAGAATAATATCCACATAACATAGATCCTTTTTGTAATATAGATTAAAGAGTGCTTGTACAATAATATATGATTAACAAGCAATTACCACAAATCCTTTGCAGCTCATGAATTCATTAACCAAAGGAAGATTTTGATCTTCAAAATCTGTAAATATTACTCAAGCAAGATGATAAGAAATAATGGAAACAAGATAAAAAAAATTATGGTATCACAACTTTCATGAATCTCTAAAGGCAGAAATGTTAATTACAACAGGCCCTCAGGCTTACAATTGAGCAACTAAACTACTCCTCTAGCTCTCTCCTCTCTTGGATCATGAATCCAACCTCTCTCCAAGAGATCTCTCCTTAATTAAATATAAAATAGCATACAAATATCCTTAGGAGGTCGAATCCCATCTCTTTCATTGGATTCTAAGCCTTGAAGATAGGTGGCAACAATCAAAGAGACAAAAATCCAACAAACTGCTAATTTTCAGGAAATTGTTGGAAGTCTTTAATGAATTGTTTCCAACTCACTGCATGAGGTCTTAATGGAGCTAAGAATTAGGTTCAAGTGTCCCTTGACATATAACTGATCCATGAGAATTCATTCAAATCCTCCTTGACAGCTGGCAACCTCCCAACAAGGCGAATATCCAATCAGTTATGCAAAACAGAGAATTGGTAGCACATTCTGTAGCGCACTGGTGTTTTAATTGTTTCTCTCAATTTACAAACTGGGTCAGACTAAAATTTGGTCAGCAAGTCAACAGGGATATCATCTTCCTCCACAAAACCTTTCAAAGAAACCCACTTCGTAGTTTTGGTTTTATGATTAAATTTGTAATAGTAACCGCTACAGGAAATTTCGTAGCACCATTGTAAGACAGCTCTGCACATTCTGTAGTGTCCTTTGTGTGTTTGGCTAGGTGATTCCGTGGCGCATTTTTTGTCTCTAATATATCTCTAACTATAACACATTTTTCAAAACTGAGAGAGATTTTTGTTATTTGGTATGTGGTGAACAAAAACCTCCTCCAATTTTCAAAAATACCTTCTCATTTGTTCATAATCCAAGTTTTAAGTCAGACACTCAAAAATTGCAGAAGTGCAGTGTGCTCTCAGCATAAACACAATGTGGTCTTTGATAGGGTGTTTGGAGGCCTTCCCAGAGGATTTTTGGGCTGCAAGAGATATGGTTGGAAAGCTTATGATGTCTGCTAGACAATGGAATCATCATGTACTGCAAACGCCTTTTCAAAACCCCTAAAACACTGACTTGAAGTCAAGTTGTCCAAAAGTACAAGAACCCTCCTATAGAAATTGTATTTTGGGAAATTATCTCAAATCATAATACAATCTTATGTGTTAAAATCTGGCTCCACAGGGGATGGCATGCTCCCTGTGATCTGCCAAGAACATGCAGTTCCAGTTGCCTTATCCATTGGGCTATGGATTCATTTGTGCAACTAACCTTTGAAACACTACCAAAATCTTCCACTTATTTAAGCAACCTGACTGATAAACCTACTGCAAACTGAAGGAAAGAAAATGATCAATAAGCGAGCTTATTTCATACACTACCCTACCTCTAACCAAATCTCCAATTTGATCAGGTAAAGGTAGACTTCCACAACATCCATTCAAGTAATTTTAATATTGAAATGATCTTGTCTTTACCACTGACCAATAGATAATAACTTAAATGTAACAATAGTGATAAAAAATCCTTTAGAAAACCATACTCACCCATGAGTAACAGTGAAATAATGCAATTTGAAATTTTCATAAAATATGAAACATAAGACTCTAACAAGGTTGTAAATGTATCCTTAAAACCAAGATCAAAAGCATGTTGATCCACAGAAAATAATTGCTCATTCGTAAATGCCTTTCTGCTTGCAAATAAATGACCTTCTTGTTCTTTCGAACCCAACTCTTGAACATCAACAATTGCAGTTTCTTCTTCATAAGAATGATCACAGAATAATTGTACAGTAGGATTTAAAGCATCATAATTATGATAAGCCAAGAACATATAGTTATCTATGCAATCAGCCACTACTACATGCTCAAAATGGTCTGAAAACTGATCATAAGCTTGATATGCATTCATGTCGATAGAAAAATTTGAAATATTGAAGAGTCTAATTCCAAATGTGAATCATACTTACATCCTTGTTGTTGTTCCAGATCTGATTTATACTTGTTGTCTTCTTGCTCAGAATCTGAAACATACTGACAGTCTTCCTGCTCATGTGCATGAAAATTTTCAGAATAAGCTGGATCTTGAATTCTCTTGGAAGCACAGATGTTCTCCTCAATTTCTTGAGAATCTTCAAATAAGCTTCTTAAGGATGAATATTTCCTTTCTCTCAGGAGAAGGACAAGGTCTGGGTATTGATCCATAACAAAGAACACCATGGCATCAGTCTCTGTAGGCCGGATCTCGAAAGGCATGCTATGATAAACATTGTAGAACCTCATGTTGAAGACAAACATAGCTTCTTCCTCCCCTCTCCTTAAAGCATAAAAATCAGTGAGGTACAAATCAAAAGACTTGTTCTCAGCCCAGTACTTTGAAAAAACATTACTTAACTCGATCCAAGAACAAAAGGAATCAACTCTCAAACTCTTAAACCATACAACAACATCTCTGAACAAACGTTTGGAGAACAACCTCATAATAACATCATCATGTATAATCTCAAACCAATCAATAAAATTCTCGAAGGCTCCCAAGTGAATCTTATCTATAACATGATCCTCTCCATAAAACTGGGGAAGATACTCAAGGAAATCAAGAGGATAAGGATGAAGATGATATGGCAGCCTTAAAGGTTTAAACATCTTAATTCTGATTCTAGTTTGAAACGCAGTGGGATGAACATAAGGATTAACAAGCTGATGGCAAGGCTCAATAATAATTGAAGATAATGAGATCAAAGGAGGATTTGAATTACTTTCATCATTCTCATGGTCACAAGGTTGAGTATGTGCAGGGGGGATGGAGATTAAAACCTTGTTCTTCTCAATAGGATGAAATGAAGGTTCAGGACCAACCTCAACAACACAAGCAAGCTGCAAATTTTCTTCTAGAAAGGATGGATATATAAAAGAAGGTTGATTCTCATCTGAATAGACAAAGCACAAGATGATCCATTTTATATGTGAAGGGAAAAACAAAAATGAGTTGATAAATAACAACAAAAGTTCATGAAGAAAGCTCATGAGATGATACCTAGTCATCCCCTTTCCTATGGTCACATTTATGTCAACATGATCCTCCCAGTGGAGTCTTTGATTGTTGAGTCTCCGGGTAGATGATTACAGTGAATGTTTTGTATCCTTGTCTTGTCTACCATCAAGAGTTGGATCTATGTCGTTCTCCTAGGGAAGCTATCTTCACACTTTGTTCCCCGACAACGACGCCAAAAATGTTATCACTCCAAGAGTCACTCCAAGACTACAAATGAGAGTAATATTGGTAACATAGAAATGTAAATGGATTAAAATAGTTTGAATAGGTGGGTCAACAAGAAAAGAGTAAAAGGGAGGACATCAGAGTTTTTCAAATACATTCCATTGGGCATGGAGTCATAACATTATGCAGATCACAGGCAATCAGGCTGCCTACCAGACAAAAAGATTATGCAAAGATGGATAGAAAAATAGAAGGTAAACAACGAGAAGAATATCCACATAACAGATATCCTTTCTGTAATATAGATTAAAGAGTGCTTGAACAATAATCTATGATTAATAAGAAATTACCACAAATCCTTTACAGCTCATGAATTCATTAACCAAAGGTAGCTTTTGATCTTCAAAATCTATAAATATTACTCAAGAAAGATGATAAGAAAGAATGGAAACAAGATAAAAACGGTCTGGTATCACAACTTTCATGAATATCTAATGGCAAAAATGCTAATTACAACATGCCCTCAGGCTTACAATTGAGCAACTAAACTACTCCTCTAGCTCTCTCCTCTCTTGGATCATGAATTCAACCTCTCTCCAAGAGCTCTCTCCTTCATTAAATAGAAAATAGCATCCAAATATCCTTAGGAGGTAGAATCCCATCTCTTTCATTGGATTCTAAGCCTTGGATATAGGTGGCAACAATCAAATAGACAAAAATCCAACAAACTACTAATTTTCATGAAATTCTTGGAAGTCTTTAATGAATTGTTTTCAACTCACTGCATGAGGTATTAATGGAGCTAAGACATAGGTGCAGGTGTCCCTTGACATATAACTGATCCATGAGAAGTCATTTGAACCCTCCTTGACAGTTGACAACCTCCCAACAAGTCGAATATACAATCAACTATGTAAAACAAAGAATTGGCAACATATTCCGTAGCGCACTGGTGTTTTAATTGTTTCTCTCAATTTACAAACTGGTTCAAGCTGAAATTTGGTCAGCAAGTCAATAAGGATATCATATTCCTCCACCAAACATTTCCTAGAAACCCACTTTGTATTTTTTGTTTTATGATCCAATTTATAACTGTAACCGATACAAGAAATTCCGTAGAGCCACTGTAAAATAGTTCTGCACATTCCATAGTGCCCTTTGCGTGTCTGGCTAGGTTATTCTATAACTCCTTTTCTATGTATAATATATCTCTAACCATAAAAAAAAAAATTAAAAATGAGAGAGGTTTTTGTTATTTGGTATGTGATGAACAAAAACCTCCTCCAGTTTTAAAAAATACCTTCTCATTTGTTCATATTCCAAGGTTTAAGTTAGTCACTCAAAAATTATAGAAGCGTAGCGTGCTCTCAGCAGAAACGCAGCGTGGTATTTGAGAGTATGTTTGGAGGCCTTACCAGAGGATTTTTTTGTTGCAATATATATGGTTGGAAATCTTATGATGTCTTCTACACAATGGAATCATCAAGTACTGCAAACACCTTCTCAAAACCCCTGAAAAACTGACTTGAAGTCAAGTTGTCCAAAAGTACAGGAACCCTTCTATAGCAATTGTATTTTGGGAAATTATCTCAAATCATAATACAATATTATGTGTTAATAGGTCCTATTGGGATAATTCTCATTGGACGTGGGATGTTTCTAGGTGAAGACAAATCTAGGCCATATAAGTGGATGAGGTGGTGTAGGGATGTTTGAGAAATGGATGCAGTGATGACACAACAATGTATGGATTACATGTGGGTGCCTCTGAAGAGGGTGAGTTGCACCTTGTCATGGATGCAAATGTTTCCAATCCCATTCAATTCCTTTTACCTTTTTATCTTATTGATTTTTCTTTCAAGAGACTAGTTAGGGGACACTGCACTGTTGTGGTGACCAGTGGTGACAATGTTACCCACAAGCATTTCACGGAGATGAGAAGGTTGTCTCGTGATGAGACCCCCTTTCTCTTGGATATGCCACCAAGAGCCACTACCCTGGCATGGTGACCAACTGAATGGTAGTGTCATACCATTACATTCCCATGGACCTAATAGGTTGGCTCGTGATGAGACCCCATATCCTCCAACTAGATCTTGATTTTATTATTTTATGGGTCCCTCTGTTTCTTGCTGAGAATCCTTTTATTGATTTCTCGGGGATCCCTGAGCAAAGCATCTGAAGGTTTTGTTCTTTTGGATTTTATATTTTTCCTGCTAATTTTACCCTCTGGTCCTTTAGCCACTTTTTCCCACAAGGCAAGGTGCAACCCTTTGCTATCTTGGAAAACCCAATGCCTGAACTAATGTAGGGAATAGATGAGAGGGAAAATGATGAAAAGTGATAAGTACGGTGGGAATGGATGATGACCTCTCATGAACCCACGCAGTGGAAAATCAAATCATATGGGAACCAACTTGTTATGGAATCATGTCATTCCCCCAAGGTGTGGACAAGTGGAAAGGCATAAATTCCAAGCACACGTCATAAGAAAAAATAATTAAATTCACATATTCAAATGTTTTGAGAATCAGAGTGACACATACCATGATACCCAGACTCATTACCTCATGGAGCAAGACCCATTGCTACTGAAGGACTAGGACGATGGGATGGATGTTGTTGTTGTTGATAGGATGGAGGTGCTAAAGAAGAAATATGGGCCCTCCA
>JZKD02S1008145.1:0-13498 GCA_000966675.3 Picea glauca
TGAAGTCTAGACCTATTATCTATTTATCCATCTACTCCTAGATCATGACTTCACCTTATGCCACTTTCATAAGCTCTCCATACTCCCATACTCCATTATATCTCACTTCCATTCAAAAAATGAAAAAAGACTAACAATTTATAAAAAAAAAAAAGAGAAAAAAGAGAAAAAGGAAAAACAGAGAAAAAGAAAAAAAAAGAGAAAAAAGAAAAAAGGAGTTTAGTTGTGAAAACCCAGGTAACTGGCACAATATAAACTCGAATTTTGATTGGAAAACCAAGTAACATTGGCCAACCACAATTCTTCAAATACTAATAAATTCTCATCATTAATTTCTAGTTTTATTTGTTCAGCTTCAAAAGTTTTTTTCTGACTTGAGGACAAGTCAATAAATAAGGCTGAGGGGGATAAGGTATACCTTTCAAGCCTTCTACAGATGACAGCATGCATTAAGGAAAGGAGACAACTTCATTTCAAGTTCAGCAGAGGGACCTAATAAAGACATTCATTTCAAAACAGCAGAGGGACCTGATGAAGACACTCATTTCAATCAGCAGAGGGACCTAATAAAGGCATTCATTTCAAAACAGCAGAGGGACCTGATGAAGACACTCATCTCAATCAGCAGAGGGACCTGATGAAGACATTCATTCCAAGTACAGCAGAGGGACCTGATGAAGACAGTCACTTCAATCAGTAGAGGGACCTGATGAATACACTTATTTCAATCAGCAGAGGGACCTGGTAAAGATAATCATTCCAAGTACAGTAGAGGGACCTGATGAAGACATTCATTCCAAGTACAGCAGAGGGACCTAATGAAGACAGTCACTTCAATCAGTAGAGGGACCTGAAAATGCCAATTTTTCAATCAGGAAGGGACCTGAGAAGATATCAATTTCAATCAATAAAAAGGACCTGAGATACTAGCAAAATGAATACAAGAGGAATCTGAGAACTTACACCAGCATCCCATCCAGCTTCAGTCAACNACAATCATTTGCACTCTAATTTACTTGGGTAGATTGGAGCTTAAAAGATATCATGCATTGAATGCCTCTATTCCCACTACTACACAAATCTCATCTGGGATTCCTGGCGTTTCCACTCCTTTTGGGCACCATCTTGTTCCCAGTTTTATTCTGACACTTCCTCGACCCCCTTTCAAAGGAACTCTTCCATCCTCTATCGGAGGCACCGACCCTAGTGGCACCATCCCGTATTTCACACCTAATTACCAGATTCTTTTTGGTGGACAATTTCACCAAGGAGGCCAAACCCAATCCCCTTTTGTAGGACAAATCCCAACTGGGACGCAACCCCCGATTGGAGGGAAACCCCCACCGACCCCACCCTATGGACAAAACATACCTCCATCCTTGGCCCAGTATTTGAATTATCTTATACAACATAATCCTCACTCGATTGGGGGGAAACAACCTCAAGCTAGCTCCGTCATACCCCCTAGTACAGGCCAGCCATATCTAGGCACGTCTAATCCTATTTGGGGCTCAAACGCTCAACCCCACACCCCTATTCAAGGGTACAACCCTATGAATTACTTGCCTCCACACCAACAACTGAATCTGCCTAGAGCTTCACATGCAAACTGCTTATGGTCCCACTGGTCTATCGACGGGACTCCCTCCCCAAAGTCACTAGTACCCACATGTGAATAGACAGTTACCCTTCTTAGCCACCTTGGACCTCCCTTATTTGTCGAGGATTTTAAATGATCCGATCTGTCACTCTCCTCAATGGTCTACCATACCAGCCAAACTACCATCCGACATCCCTAAATTCGATGGTAAACCGAGAGAGGACCCGAACAATCACGTAATGAATTTTCACCTTTGGTGCTCATCCAACTCCTTGATGGATGACTCTATTCGTTTATGACTTTTTAACAAACCCTCACAGGTTCCGCCATGAAGTGGTATATAGAATTACCACGAGGCTTCTTCACCAACTTCAACACCTTCGCTATGGCTTTCCTTACCCACTACTAGTTACCGATCCACTACAAAATGGGAACTGAGATTTTGAGTTCTTTCAAACAAACCAAAGCCACTCATATCTCTGATCACATTCATGAGTGGCGACAAAGACGACATCTCATCAAACTCGAACTTCCCGATCAGTTGTTGGCAAAGTGGTTCACGAAATCATTCATGAACGACATCGCTCGTGACATCACCATGGGTGGAGTTGTCACAGAAGAATGGGAAATCAATTGTGCTCAATACCTCAACCTTGTTTATTCACAAATGGGTACTCTTTATGACTTACTCCCTGACGCACCTCATCCTTCTACTTCTGCTACTTCAACTACTCCTCCTACTTCTCATGCAGCTGACGGTGTGATTGGCACTTTCCATGCCCAACCTCATTCCGTCCAAACCTCTAGCAACAATCCCAAACCCATTTCTTCTAATGTTCAAAATGCTTTGTCTCCTACCCCTCCCACCGGCAAGACTTCTGAGGTAAAATTTGTTCAATCTACCCCCACCGGCAAAAATAAATCCAAAAAAGGAAAGGGTAAGAACAAGGAGGATAAAAATAATCCGCAATCTGAAAAAACCAAAACACCACCTGTTGATGATAGGGATAAGAGCAAACCCCGATACCCTTGTCTTATCTATGGTGATTATCACTACACTAAGGATTTTCCACGACGAGTTGAGGTTAGTAAGTTCCTTCAAGGGACCCTGAAACCCCCCACTCTGGCTGTGTTGTCACAACCCTTCCCCTCTCAACAATAGGCCCAATTGGTCATTCATGACTAAAATTCCCCCTCTAATACATCCTATGTCTTAATGTGTACAGGTGATTCAAAGAATAATGACATCACACTTACCACTCGAGCCAAAGATTATTCTTCCTCCAAAGATAAGGTTGATGCAATACCTCCTTCGTTGGTCCAACCATCTCCCACGACTCCACCTACCAATGATCCTCTTCATCTCAAATGACCGAGCCTAGATACAGTTCTTCRCCCTCCTCCAAAGGGTGTTGTTCGAAAATTGGCTTTCAATCCTCATGCATGTAACGACCAGAACTACAGTATTGTCRAAGATCTGGCCCAAGAACTGTCCGCGATGTCAGCCCTCGAAGTCCTTCAGAGTTGTCCTATACAACAGAAGACACTGTTGAAAKCTATTGGTGGAATCGACCCTACAGATACGAATTTAATAATTTTTGACTTGGAAGATCACATTCCAAGGTTACCCCCTCAACTCACATTCCAAATACAAGTTATTGTCTCTGACAAAAACATTTGTAGAACAGTTATTGATGAGGGTGCGTCGACGTGTGTCATGTGTATTACCTGTTGAAAAGCCATTGGCTCTCCTCCTTTGACTGAATCCCACAACACACTCAAAGCCTTCAATGGCTCTAGTTTTAAGCCTTATGGTGTCCTCTCTTCGTTGCCTATTACATTAGAAGGCAAAACGGTCAACGTTGAAGTGGAGGTCTTTGACACTCCTCTCGATTACAACCTTCTGCTTGGTCGTAGCTGAATCGATTCCATGCATGCAGTTATGTCCACTCTTTTCCATGTTGTGCATTTCCCACATCAAGGAAAAGTAGTTACCGTAGGCCAATTGGACTTCTTTCACTCTGACGCACGTAACGACAACGTACATTTCATTGCAAACCCCCCCTGGATATGAGAACGTTGGTGTGGGTCTTTTTAAAGATTCCTCTTTGATGGGTACTTTCCCCATTCCACCACCCGATGTTCTACATCCATTTGTCACCTCGATCAACATGATCTCCACCTCTGTTCATGGAACCCCTACGTCTTACGACCCGTGGATGGGACCCAACCCCGACGATCATCTTTGTTATGGCGACGAAATGCCTTTGAGTCCGGTCGAATCAACTTATCAAGCCATTCAATTTGAAATCCCCTCTCTTGGTGATTTATCTCTAGATCCATTATGTGTCATTTTTCCTACAGACGAGATGATTATGTCTGTTATGTCTGTGGAATATACCCCTTGGGATGATGGACATCATTGTTCCATCCTCTTCCTGGAACAACGCACCATCGAGGGTTACCAATGACTCTTAACCCCGTTGACCGTTGTCATCATTTCTATCATTCCTGAGTCTATACACGACATGTTCTACGAAGGGAACTTAAGTAATATCTCACCCACCATCCCCCTCGACATATCCATCAAACCTGGAGTTGTTGAAAATGTGCATATCAAAGCTTCGTGTTCCCATGACAAAGTTGTCACCTACAAGTCTCTTTTCCAAGAATTTCATGACATCTTCCCATGGAGCTATGAAGAAATGTCAGGGATTGACCCCGACATTGTGGTACATAAGATTAAGACATACCCAGGCGCTAAACCTGTCCGGCAACAACTTAGTCCGGTCCACCCACATAAAGCAGATGCTATCAAACTGGAAGTTGAGAAACTTCTCAAATATGGCTTTATTTACCTATGGCTCTAATTGACTGGGTTTCCAATCTTGTTCCGATTGACAAGAAACAAGGCACAATCCGCATGTGCGTTGATTATAGGGACATTAACAAAGATTGTCCTAAAGACAACTTTCCTACCCCCTTCGTTGACCAGATCATCGATGATTGTGCCGGAAGTGAAATATTATCTCTGATGGATGGTTTCTACGGATATAATCAAATCAATATCATTCTCGTGGGCCAACACAAGACCACTTTTATTTGTCCTTGGGGCACTTTCGCCTACCGGAAACTTCCATTTGGTTTAAAGAATGCCAGCGCAACTTTTCAATGTGCTATGTCTTATGCCTTTCATGATATAAAGCACATCGTGCAACCATATCTCGATGACTTACCCACTCATTCCATGTGCCATGTATATCATCCAATACACCTCCCCGCCATTTTCCTTCGATGTCGGTTTTACCACATACTCTTGAATCCCCACAAATGTGTTTTTTGCATAGAATCTGGCCGACTTTTGGGCTTTATTGTTTCACATCAGAGGATCATGGTAGATCCTTTGAAGGTTGAGGAAATTCTCAATCTTCCTCCTCCTTCCTCACTTCGCCAATTACAAAGTTTGCAAGGGAAGGAAAACTTTCTCGGTCATTTCATCCCGAACTATGTTGAGCTAACTCTTATATTTACACGACTGCTCAAGAAAGGTTCTGAGTTTGTATGGGATACCACTGCCAACAAATATTTCAAAGCTTTGAAACTGTCTTTGACATGTACCCCACTACTCTTCCAACCTGATTACAGTCGAGATTATTTCCTTTACCTCGCAGCCTCGGACTATACCATCGCTATGGTTCTCGTCCATGAGGATGATTCTCATGACAAACATGTAATCTATTACTTATGTCAGAGTCTTAGGACTACCAAAACCAAGTATTTACATGTTGAAAAACTGGCCTTGGTAGTCGTCCAAGCTGTTCAACATTTTTGACACTATATCCTTTCTCGCAAGACTATGGTAATTTCTAACTGCAACCCTATGCAGCACATTCTTACATGCCAATTGCTAGGGGGAAAATACTCCAAATGGATCATAATACTCCAGGATTTTGACTTAGAATTCAAACGTGCTAAGTCCAAGAAATCCTTGGTGTTTGTTGAGTTGATATGCGACCTTCCCTACTCTGAGACGGAAAATGTAGCAGTAGATTCATTACCCGATAAATCCCTTTTCCTGATTAGTTCTGATGACCTTTGGTATGGAAGATATCATCATATATCTCCAAATCCAGACTTTCTAGCCCAATTTTTTTAGTACTGACCGCTGTCGAATACACTACCAAGCCCATCAGTATATTATCCTCAGTGATAGTCTTTATCGTCATGGGATTGACTCTGTTTTTCGACACTGCCTCATGTTTGACGAAGATGAGAAAGCCCTAAATGACTGCCATTCTGGAGCCTGTGGTGGTCACATGTCTGGGTATGCTACTGCCTAGAAGATCTTACGAGAAGGGTATTTTTGGCCTTCTTTATTCAATGGTTGTATAATTGTTGTCCAAAAATGCCATGCTTGCCAAACCTACAACAATAAAATACAATCACACCCTGCTCCTCTACACCCTGTGGTCTCCATTGGTCCTTTTGCGAAATGGGGTATCGATTTCATGACATGTCACCCTCACTTGGTCGGGGGGCATGAATACATTATTGTGTCCATAGATTATTTTACGAAATGGGCCGATGCGATGCCAACATTTGACAATACTGGAAGGACTACAACATTATTTATATTCAATCACATCATTGCTCGGTTTGGTGTTCCTCAATCTATCATTATTGACCACAATAGCCACTTTATAAACTTCATGATGTCTGAACTCACTGAAAAGTTGGGTCTTCGCCATGACAACTCAACACCCTATTACCCACAAGCCAATGGCCAAGTTGAAACAATAAACAAAATCCTCATTACCATGCTTCGACGAATGATAGGGATTCACAAAATGAGTTGGCACACGATGTTGTTTTCTACATTGTGGGCTTACCAAACATCAGTCAAGTTTTCTATCAGGTTTACACCATTCCATTTAGTCTATGGTCTAGAAGCCATCTTGCCAATTGAATGTGAGATACCTTCCCGAAAACTAACTGTCAAACTTCTCCCAAACACTTCTGACGAAGAAGAACATATGTTGTATCTCATGCAATTAGATGAAACCCGTCACGATGCCACCCTAGTTATAGAAGCCCAAAAGAATCGCATCAAATCCCAATACGACAAACATGTCAAGCCACGTGTTTTCTCTGAAGGCGATCTGGTTCTCCTTTACGAACAAGATCGGGATATGCTAGGAGCCAGAAAATTTGAAGCTATGTGGCGAGGTCCTTATATCGTAAGACGAGTTTTGGAGAAAGGAGCTTACGAGTTGGTGGACTACGATGATATACCTTTGGGTGAACCCATAAATGGGTTGTACTTAAAGGAGTACTATGCTTAAGATCACCTGTGTATGAGTGCTTGTATTTTATTGTATCATACTTTTTGTGTGTTACTTTAGTATGCTTTTTCATTATTTGGTCTTTTCCCTCGACCACTTATCTTGCGTTGTGCTTGGTTTCCATATGTCAGAGTCTTCGCTAACCCACATTGGCTTTGCCGATGGTGCTAGCCATAGTACTCAGAACCTCACTTTTGCTGCATGGGCAATTTACGCCCCTACAAATGAACTTATTAGTCTATGAGGTGTGTGCCTTGGTCGTGCGATCAATAATATTGCAGAATATAGCGTTGTCATCGAATTGTTGATTGATGCTATTTCACTTGATATCCACCACTTGGTTATACGACTTTATTTGCAGCTAGTAGTGCTACAGTTAAGTAACATCTATGCTATCCGAAGTTCTACTTTATTACGGGTATATTTACGAATTTGCCTCTTGGAACGTTATTTTGATTATATCGGATATCAACACATTCCTAGATGTCTAAATACATTGACTGATGCATTAGCCAACTATGTGTTAGACATACATTTGAGACATTTATAAACCAATCATACATCACATGTATAACACAACATAAAATAAGCCGGTAGAAGCCATATATATGTATATAACGATCAAAATCTTTTACAAAACGTTTCTGTCCAAGGATCAAAATCTCAAAATACGAATCCCATAACTTCTACAAAATAGCGTCATAGATGACGCTCACGATAACACACAACTGCTCGGGCCACCCTACGAAGCATTTGATTGAGAGACTTGGACACACCCACAGTATGGCACTGGTAATGTCTCAGAATCTCCCCAATAGAAATATTTGGGACGTCCGCGATCAACCCCTCTAAGTTCTGCTCCACTGCCTCATAGTCTTCGGCATCCCATATCGCCACTAGAGCCGCTTCTCCTCGCCTTTGAATGGGAGACGTTCCTAGAGGTCGATACGGCCCCACATTTGTGTCATCAAAAAAACAATTTTGATTAGTTCTTGGAAAAACATAAAAACATTTCATATGATAAAATTTGCAAAAACATTTAAAAATAACAAAATGTGTACTTCTTACCTAAGTCACCCCACTAAGCATCCTCAGGAAGGGACAAATCCGGATCCCCTCAGAAATCCAAACCAACATATGTGTATTCATTAATCATCAACATCTGGGTCCTCAACCACTAAAAAAATGAATCATTATACTTGATTATAGGCCCTGCTACATGTCAAGCCATGAGGTTGCACCACCTTAGCATCCTAGGATCCTGTAGGAATGGTAAACCCCAATCAACCTGTATTCGCAATAGTGGGACCCTCTCGAGGAATAATGACACCAAAAGTTATCCTTACCCAAACTGCTTCAAGTGACCCTTTCTGCACTTCATCAATTGTCTCTTCATATTACGGAGAACTGCATCCGGTTAGTTAAAGACCCGAGGCTCTGTGCACTCTATGGCATATTGGAAATAGCTCTGGAGAGCCATGTGCAGAGCCGCACTCCCATCCATTCATGCAATAGTAAAAAATATGGTCCGTAGGGTCAAATCTTGGAGCCCCCAAATGACAACCTTACCCTTACTTCTCTCTGCCTCGAGAACACAATATCGACGACAATACTCGCTCATAGGGAGTCCAATGCCTCTACCTCCAGTCAAAGTAGCATGGTATCCACACCATGACAACCCCGTTAGAAAATAGATATCCTCGATATCTAGGGTCAGCGTATGGACTCCCACGTGAAATAATTGTTGGTCCACATCCCACATGTGGACCAGGTATTCCAACAACCTGAGTTGGGCCCTCATGCCCAGAATCCTGAAAATTTTCAAGAGCCCACAATTCTGGAGGGCAACGATTATACCCGAGTCATTCCCGGCAATGTCATCATCCTCCTCATGTTCCCTTTCTCTCCATTCCAACATTGTGATGGTCAAACACTTTCAAAAGAGCCATGAGAGGGAAGTCAACAACTTGTTTTAAACACTTGCATAATTTTTATTGAGCAAAACCTTACTTCAAAATCCATTTTTCGGCCCCCACAGGTGAGCCTTTTGCACAGTGTGAGATTCTCGCAGGTGCCTTAAAGGCCACCTGCGAGAATCGTACATTCTCACAGGTTCCACATGGCCCACCTGCGAGAATGCTTGGGTGCATGTTCCAACCCTAAAATGGACTCAAAACCCAAAAATTTGCCAATAAAAACCAAAAATAAACAATGGAAAAGTTAGAGGATCAAGAGATTACCTCGTTGGCTGAAACGGTTTGCCGAATGATCGCTTGTGCCTCCTACAATCGAGCAAATAAATTTGGGGGAAAATGAGGTATGTTGGACAAGTTTTTGGAAAAATCACAATGAAATGGTAAAAATCCCTTTTTACCCATATTTATTCATTTTTCACTATTTTTTATTGATTTTTTATATTATTTTTATTACTTTGTCTATAAAACCTAATACCCTAATAGCCTTGTGAGTGTGGTTTTTTGTAGATATCACAACTTCGAAGTCTGGAAGAGGGGGTACGAATGTTTTTTCTTTTGTCGCATGTACGACTACTTTTTTAGGGTTTTTTAGAAAAAACCTCGAGCTTAGTCTTCGTTTGTTCTCGCGCTCGAAAATATATGAGAACGTAACCGAGTATACTTTTTCTTGTCTTTTTGTACTCGTCATGGTAACATGAAAACGATGAACGTAAAGGAGTATCCTTTAAGCTATTTTCACGCTCCATAAAAGTGAAAAGATTGCCAAGCAATCTTGCTATTTTCACGCTTGTTAAAGTATTTGAAGAAAACGTTTGACGGGCGATAGTTTATCACTTTTTCAGTCTCATCGAACTCTTTTACGAAAAAGGAATGGGGAGAGTTCTCTTTTAGTGTTTTTCAGACTCTCAAAACATGAAAAACCCCCAAGTTTTCTATCCTTGGACTCATTAAACAAACATCGAAAGACCCACAATGGGACTGAACCACTCCTTCCTAGGGTTCGTTAAATATACTCCGAGGGATTCATCTGAAGGATGAGTTTACATCAACAAGCATATATTATCCTCCTCAAGCTTGTGTAAAAATAAAGAGGTACTTGCTAGAAATGGCGGGGGAAATTTTGGGAAAGGGATGTTTTTTCGTATTCATAGTAATGGTAGTAAGCGTCGCTCTTGAACATGACACCCCCTATTCATCATTTGAATCCAGGTTGGGAAATCCATTTGTCTCTCGTTCTACTTTCTACAAGGTCACATCTTGGGTTGTCTTTGAGTCAGTGTTGCCAAGTCCTTATTCATGTCATTCATGTGTTCAAGAGAAGTTCACACGAGCCCTCTATTGAGTTGGCCATCTACAATTGTCCATTCTTACTATGTCGGCCTTCCTTGTGTCTGTTTCAACTTATATTCATACTTTGTTTCACCCTCAAAATCTGTTACTTATTTCATGTCATTGATGGGGGATACATCAAGGCCCTCCTATGACGAGTCTTGTTCTGTCGACTCCAACTCATTATCCAAAAATGAGACTTAGAAATCATTTAGTACCTTGGAACCTGCATGCCTTAATGGCAGGTCTCTTCACTTTCGACAGGGGTTTCACATCATTGGTCCCTAATCGAGAGATTTCGTCGAGTGCTCGACTTTAGCTCATGTATTCACATTCGTTCAGATTGTACTTTGGTACCTTGGGAGTCATTGACATCAATGGTGATTTCCCTCGCACTTGTTAACGGTTTTCATCAATGACTGGTAATCAAGTGGTTTCTACCATGTTCGACTTCAGCACATGTAATCGCATGACTAGATTCGTACTTTCAGGTGACAGGATTGAAGACCCTGGATCTCATCTTTTTGATCCAGGCTGCGATGGAAAATGTATGATTTGTATCGGCACATAGATTCACTTCGTATTTCATGTGTTTATGTCGTCTTAATTCACGTCTTCTTGCATAGATCCACAGTGTATTCCTGGTGGCTATGTAACATTTTGACGACATGGATCCACGGTGTATGATTGGTGGCCATGACCTACGTTTATGATTCCATTCATTGTGTTATCTGAGCATGTGAATGCCTACCTCAGAACTGGTATTATACTCTCCTTCATTTTCACATGCAGCCCACACTTAGGGTGCAAAATGTTCGAAGTCTGCATTCTTTTACACATGATTTTGGTCACTCTGGTGATGTCTCTACAAGTGATGTATTCAGGCTCCCACAAGGACTTTTACCCTGAGTAAAGTGATTGTTGTCTTCTTCCAAAAAAACATTTTTAAGATGAGTTCGTGGGCTGCCTATATTACAAGGTGCGAAAATCCTTCATTTTCGCAGGCAACCCACACTTAGGGTGCGAACTGTTCAAAGTTTGCTCTATAGGTAGGGTGTGAACCTGTTTCAAAGCTTGGAAAAGAGAAGAGGTCACGAAGGTTCTAGAAGGGAATCTTCTATAAAATGAGTTGGCATTCGCATGGTTGGCATCCTACTGACTTCTTAGATTTAGTGGGATCATCCTCATCCATTTAACCATCTCTCCTTCTCCTATATATTGAAAGGTTTCTCATGGAAAAGGTTAAGCAATATTGAATGAAGAATTGGTGAAAGAATTGTGCGAAGAACTCTGCTTGGACAGAAGCTTGAAGACTCTATTTGGTCTATCAAGTTGCACTAGATCTTCTTCATGCAAGTGTAGAGAAAGTGTGTGTGTTGGAACCAAGGGTCACTGAAAGGAATATTGCGACATTAAGGCGATTCGGTTTGTTCCCCCAAAGTATAGCTACCAACTGGTTGATAGTGGCAACATTTGCATCTCTAACAAGATGCTTAAGCACTATGGCAGCAACTTCTTGTCATTTTGGACCAGTGTTTCTCAAGAGCCACAGGAGGGATGAAACAGCATCTGCACTTTCAACACAAGCACGGATTTCTTCACTATGAGAACATAAATGTCTAAGCAAAAGTGCAACATCCTCTTTTGCTTTCCAGGAACCAGTTTCCAGCAGCTGGACAAGTGGAGGTATCCCACCTGCTGCTGTAATTGACCATTTACTGTCATCAACTTCTATGGACAAAATAGAAATTAAAGCAACAACATGCTCCTATTGTTGTTCAGTAGATAGACCAAGGAATGAAATTAAAATCTGAATTCCCTCTCGCCCCCTAAATGACTGCCAGAGATCTGAATTGACAGCACACAGGCTTCTTAATAAGTGCATGAGTTCTTCTTGTATCTCACAACTAGCCATAGTCACCAGTGCAACCAACATTCTTTTTGCTTCAGCATGTAGCAAACCTATATAAATATGAGCATTTCCATAGAGGCTAGCCAGAGCTTCAATTGCACATTCTTGCACCAGCTGAGAGCTACGAGATTTGAGTTGTCTGACTAATAGTCCTTCTATTTTAACTGCATCAAGTGAGCTTGCAGTAAATGATTTTTCATTAAAAACCATTAATACATAGGCCAGGGCACCAATAATGTCAGCCACTTGAATGTCAGACCGAAATGACTCAATGCTTTCTCCGAGGCTAAGCACAAGAGCAGACATTCCAGCTGAAATGTTCACTAAAGCACCCATTGCATGTTCCTGAAGGGATTGAGCAGGTAGCCCTTGCATAAACTCTTTTGAAGGTGCCACGACTGAACTGATAAAAATGGGAATTCCACCTTGATCCACTATAGATTTCTTTGCACTAATCAGTTTAGAAGAAAGAGCCTATAATGCACCAGCTGCTTCAGCACAGACTGAGACTTCATTTTCAGGACCTAAAAGCTTCAATAGGTGTTGAACAGCACCAGCATTCAGAACCTTAGTACAACTAACCTCTGAAGCCAACATCAAACTAGCCAAGAGGGAGGATGCATTCGATTGAGAAACTGTACTCCCAGAAGAAATAAGTCTTACTAGGATATCTACTCCACCAAATTCAAGGGTTGCTTGCCAGAAACCTTCTGTATTTGTACAAAAAAAAATTAATGCTCCAGTAAGAAGATCGTCAACTAATTTTTCATGCTTGTGCTTTGGATGAAGCTAATCCTAGAGACTGGGCACAACACCCTCTGTCACAAATATCTTCATTCCAACATGATCTGCCACACCACCATGTGATACTGCACATATTGCCTTTGCTGCTGCTTTCTAAGCTTCTGCAGCCCCAGACCTTAGCAGTGCAAGCAAGGAAGGTATGCACCCTCCTAGCAATACTTTCACTCTTAAATCTTCATCATTACATAGAAACCCTAAGGTTAAAGCTGCATTGACCTTTGCAATGGTAGTTCCAGATCTTAGAAGTGCAACAAGCAAAGGTATTGCTTGCAAATGAGAACCAATTGCATCCCTGGCATCCTTTCTAGACTTCGCAAGATCCAAAAGATGCTTTGAGACCACCTCCTTTTCAGGTGATGTACATATATTTGCCTGGAGTTGTTCAATAAATTGTGCTATACTTGCCCATATCCCATCTGTATCTTCCATTACTGCCGCTCCATTCAAGTCCCTGAAGGGAAAATACACAGACGTAGTCAAAATTAATGTTGACAACAAACTTATTAAGAAACTAGAGCTAAATATATCCATGGCT
>JZKD02S1008167.1:11954-32877 GCA_000966675.3 Picea glauca
ATATATATTTTTTATTTTTTACATATTTTTCTATACTTGTTTAATCATTTTTAAATAATAAAAAATTAATATTTGTTATAACATCTTATTAAAAAATGATATTTTATATATGTATGTAAAGGATAAGAGATTATATATATATATGTATGTATGTATGTAAAGTATAAGGTGAATATACAAAGTTACTTAACATTTGTTTTGCAACCTAAAGTATGTAAAAAAATGTGTTTCATACTCTCCACCTAGGTAATTTTAAGACTACAACTTGATCAAACATTTAAATAGGCCCATAATCTTAAATAAGTCCTTAATAATATATTTCTGACAAAGAAGCCAAACTTTTGATTGAGGTGTTTGATTGTGTTAAGTAAACCCTAGTTGAAGCTATAGAGTTGGATCAATGTCCCTTTTAATTAGGCATGAATACTTTTAGCTCAATCGAGATACTTTTATTAATTTGCAAGAACCTTGATCATTTGATTAACCCTCGATCGAGGTATTTTGAAAATCATCATTAAGCCTTCAATCAGGCATTATAAAAATCCTCAATCGAGATAAATTTTGCTTGATTAAGGGTTTGAAACCTAGAAATCATGACCCCTTGTTGTTGGATTTGCAACTTCAACTTCTAGGGGGTAAAACCCTTTCATCTCTTTCATCTTATGTGGCACAGTTCATGCCAATGGGCTCATCAATGAATCTTCTATCGAATGGCATATCAATTTCATAGTTTCAATTTCATAATTTTTTTCCTTTATTTGCTCTGAAAACTTATACTTTACATTTTTTTGATAGTTCCAAAGGTAGTAAGAGTTGCAGTATAAAAACTACACAACCAAAGCATATCATTTTCATAGTTTCAATTTCATAAATGTTTTCCCTTTATTTCCTTTGAAAACTTATACTTAACATTTTTTCCATAGTTCCAAACGTAGTCGAGTAGTAGCATAAAAAATACAAAACCGAAAAATGATAAAAAAATATGTGGGATCCCCATGGATGTCGTCTTCAAATGGGCATTTTTTTCCCAATTTATGTCAACAATAGGAAAAACATTAATGGGAACACAATTGTGTATACAAAGTGTTTCAAGTATTCAAAAAAATAATAAACAATATTATTTTGTAAAAAAAAAAGAAAGTGGGATCTACATCGTTGGTAAGTTTCTACATAAATGTCGCAGACAGAGTAGTCAAACCCTAATTGTTTCTTGAGAGGATTTGCATTTTTTCTTCTCATCCATTCTTTCTGCAAGGTGGTCATAATCTACTCATGCAATCCTGCAAGTGAAAGATATTCGATGTCTATTTGTTCTATTTGGATTCTTTCCCTTACAAGATCTGGTATTCTTCTAGGCATTGCAGAGAGATACTTTCGTAAATAGGAAACATTGTCAGGGTCATGTGATATGTAGAACAAATCCTACATTGTACAATAGAATTCGAGGATATCCCTAATATTACACAATATTTAGCTCATAAATAGACCAGAATACAAATATGTATCAATATTTTAATCTATGTTAAATTCTATGATGTGAAGCTTATTATCTTCGTTCAATCTGTTCCACCACATTTCAAGGTTGCATGTCAACCTTAGAGAAAGATCTCCCCATGTGAACTTATTATTCCCATGCTGACCACTTCCATATCAACATGTACCTTATTATTCCCATGTTGACCACTTCCATATCAACATCATGATCTCATTCTTAGACTTGCAATTAAAAATTTGCAATTGGATCAGGCTCTATATTTTCTCATCTAAAACTGGAGTGATCTTCAAAGTTGGTTGGATCATATGGTATTTTCATGTTTCCTCCATATTTAGCATTACACCATTTTTCCCAGGCACTCTGGAATGGTTTCCCACCACTACCATCCCTAGTGGTTCAAGGCACATATTCAGTTTTGACTCCATACCCTTTTGATTGTTCTGTTTTAACAACTTTGATTTCTGTCAACTGGATCTTCACTAAATGAACTTTTTCTTGAGCCAGTCTAACTACAATCTCTATCGTTGGAAGTTTTCATGGATTCTTCTCTAGAAATTTTAGCAAGAAATGTCTACTTCTTCTAGAGAGAGAGAGGAGGAAAAGGATATGATCTTCTTTCATTATGCTAATTCTTAAGTCATTGATGATTTCCATGATTACATCTATCTTTGTTTTTATCTCCTAAATTTATTTAGACTGGGAAGATGATTTTTTTCAAGATCTATATGCATACCTGTAATATGGCCTTTTGTTTGAATTATATCCTATGCCATATCATCAATGTTTTTTCTATACAAACAACTTGCTAGTTAGAATAATTATGCAATCTAACTATGTCCTTAGGCTTCTCTTCATTGGCCTTCGTATAGTAGATAAATTCTAGATCTGCAACTAGACTTCCATATTTGAATTTAGGTGCATAGTTTCTAGAGCCAAGTGATCTTTCTAGCAACATGTTTCCTTTTCCAGATGACTCCTTTTCTTTGAGTATATCAGAAATTATCATTTTAATATCTCGAGGAGTAATGATCTAGAGGAAATCATGATAGTATGAATGTTTTTTGGCATGTTCAGTCTGTGAAGGACTTGTTTCATGTTGTTTTCCTATGTATCTTTCAAAACAACCAATATTCGATGTAGATCTGGAATGTGTAAAGGAAGTTGCTTCACAAAATTTACAATGTGAGTGTTGGGTTTTGTGGTTAGAAATATGAATATCCAACTCTGTGAATATAGGCATGGAACTAATATTGGGTCTAGATTTGACAATGTATTTTGAAAACCTATTTGTATCAATCTCGACACTCTATGTTCTACTTAGTCTAAGCACAGGGACATTGGATGTGTTACAAACATTTAATTGTTGAGGCTCTGATGGAGGCATATATATTTCTTGTAGTTGGTGTACTTGGAATACCTTATAATCCAGATGGATCTCTGTGTCCATCCACCTTTTCCATTGAATCACCATTTTGAGCTCATGATTTTGATAAACCATGATATTTATCCTTTTTATGGGGAATTGAATGTAATGTCATCTTCATTTGTGAATGACATACATCATGTAATGATTTCCTAGTCGTATTATGTACATGCATATGACATAGCATCAATGCATTAGATCCCATTAGAACTCCACAGTTAAGCATGCTCAAGCTAGAGTAGTACTGGGATGGGTGGTCGCCTGAGAAGTCATAGTGTTTTACATGCATATAACATTTTATAAACTTAGTCCAATTTATCCCACATGCATCATGATAATTGTTCTCCTCTCATTCTCTTGTATATAATTGAGCTGAAGGAGTCCCTTTAAGCATGCAATGGAGTTTGATGTAAAGCTTGTTGCGAATGAAGTGTAGCCAACATCTCTTTCTTTAAGATATAGGCTACCCCGTTCTACCAGTTTGTGTTCTACAATCTTTTTCTCTCTCGTTCATTAATAGAAGTTGGTTTTCACTATATTTTGTGTTCTCTGTATTATCTCTATGTATTTCTTGGTTATATATAGGTTATATTTTTTTCTTCATGTCATTCTCAAAATAATCTGGATCAGTGGTATCAAATCAAGACACTCCTTTTCATTTCTCAGAGCAGGTCCCCGATGAGGTTATGGTATAGAGATTTGGGTCTCTTGAGTAAAACTTCTCTTGCCAACCCAAGAAACCTCCCATGGCGGAAGAAAGGATAGGTGAAAATGTAGGATATCCTTTCAAGATGTTGCTCGAGGAAGCCCTGATGCGACAGAGGAACGAGATGATGGAAAAATTTGCGCACATCTTTCGAGGACTACCGATGATGGAGACTAAGGCATCTTCGACAAGAAGCCATTTTGCAACTATGAAACCTTTCAAGGTACAATTTAATTTTGATATCCCCTTATTTGAAGGCCAGATCGATGCAGATGCTCTAAGAAATGGTTGAATATGCTAGTAGGTTATTATTGTATCCAAAAAAAAATTGACAGTGAAAAGATCACCTTCGCGCTCCTTAAATCCCTTCCCCATGTCAGAGCTTGGTGGGAAGGTTACTCAGAGAGGTACATCACAGATGAATCTACACTATTTGGGAGATAACCCACTTGGGAAGCCTTTGTAGATGCCCTAAAGGAGTAGTTCTACCCTGTCATAAATTATGATGACCAATACATGAGATGGACAACTCTGCATTAGAAAAGAGACCAGCCAGTGTCATAGTACACCGACATATTTCATACCTTGCGCTCAAATTTGGTTATCAATGACTCTGAGTGGCACTTGGTTTTGAAGTACCACAGTGGTATATAGAAGTACATCCAAACATAGATGGATTTCCTGGAAATCTCATCACTGGGAGCTGCTTATCGACATGTAGTAAAAATTGAGCAATAATTCAAGCAGCAGAGTAAGTGGGAGAAGCATGGAAAACAATAATCTAACTCACATAATGAAGGACAGAGAAAGGAAGGCTGACGTCAAGAGATCCAATCCCATATGAAAACAAAGAATGGTAACGATAAGTCTAAGAAAGACACCGAAAAGTGGTGTGAGTTCCACAACATCCCTTGGCACAACATTGATGAATGTCGCTCAATACATTCATTAGTGGTCAAGATCAAAGATAAAGAGTTGAACCCCGTCTTAGACCTTGATTCAGAAAATAATAAAAGGATACAAAACGTTGATGCAGAACCCACTGCTACTGTCACAACTACAACAATCCAACCAGAAGAGGATCTTGAGGAGGGGGAGCGACTCTTCCATTCACAAATGTGGGTGAAGGGGACTCCAGTGCATTTTATTGTTGATATCGGAAACCAAAAGAACATCATCTCAATAGAAGTAGTCAAGCAGTTGGATTTTCCAACAACACCACACCTGCAACCATACAACATCAGGTGGCTTTGCTAGGGTCAGATCCTTGTGTCAGCCAACAATGGCGTTTGTCCTACGACATCAAGACCTTCAAGGATGAGGTATTGTGTGATGTTTCCCCACTAGAAGTCTTTGATGTTCTATTAATCCAGCCGTATATGTGGAGGCATCATGTTATTTATGAGTCTCGACCCTGTAGCGTCATTTTTACTCAGGGGGGTCATCTATGTAGGATACTAGAGATAATTCATATTATTGTCCCTCCTCCAAAGACCTTTCTATTTAGAAGAAGAAGATCGACAAGGTTGTAGAAGAGTACCAAGATGTTCTTGTTGCACCTATGGGGGTGCCTCCACACTGCCCAGTCAAGCAAGGTTATAAGATAACCCTTCATACTCTTCATCTTGCATCTTCACCGATAATGTACTGCCACACTCAAGTAGAACATGCAAGTAGATTGGTTGAACATATCCAACCCCTCCAGCAATAGGTTCATGACAACCTTAAAAAATCTAAGTAGGACAACTTCTTCAGCAAGGAAAGCAACGCACCAAGCTTTATATTTACTAGAAGTCTCCTTGTGTCCCAAGGGAATTTGACATAATGGGGACCATTTCTTCCTGAGGGGGAAGGAATGATCTAGATGGATCTCGATGGCCATCTACCTTTTCCACTGAATCACCATTTTGAGCCTGTGGTTTTGATCGACCATGATATTTACCCTTTTTATGGGGAACGAAATGTAATGTCATCTTCATTTGTTAATTAAAGAGATCATGTAATTATTTCCTACTGGTCTTATGTACATGCCTACAATGTAGCATTAATGCATTGGATCCCATTAGAACTCCACAGTTAAGCGCACTCAGGCTAAAGTAGTATTGGGATGCTACCTCATTCTGCCAGTTTGTGTTCTTCGCATTATCTCTGTGTATTTCCTTGTTATATATCGGTTATATTTTTGTCTTCATGTCGTTCTCAAAATAATCTGGATCACCTTAAATGGTCAAGGGCTAACCTTCAGGAAAGCCACACTTACAAGTGTTTCTTATGTAGCCAAAAAATGCCTCTATTCTATAAATCATTCTTCTATTATAATAAAAAAAAAATCTATCTCATATATGTATGACTATTATTTATCCTCATATTATTTGAGCATAGTAAGCAATAAGTGATAGTTAGATAGAAGAAGTGGAGTTTGGATCTGTCGTCGAACTTAGTCTATGAGACCATTCTTGTATCCATTGAAGACAAGTAGGCATGTGGAGCTACGTTGGAGTCTCTTTATTCAAGTTCAAGATAATTTCCCTTTTTTTATTTTATATATTACCTTCTTACAAACTATTAAATAGCATTTTGCAGTAAACAATATGGCTTACGAGAGATTAGGATCTATTAAATCTTTTTATTTATCTAAATATGTAAAAAATAAGAATCATTCATGGTTAAGAAGTCTTATTGGCTCAAATAAATATGATTTATTGTGTAATACTAGATTAATTTCTTAGGAATATGAACTTAATTCTAATTGGTGTTTACTTTAGATTTCACAACAAAAAATCTATGGCCTCCCAATGTTCTAATTATGAGACTCTATGTTAATTAGATATGCCTCTACTAATGTCCCTATTCCACTCTCAGAACCAATATATCAAATATGTCTTCTTCATAATGATAATATAGAGTGGGATTTAGAACAAGGATTTTAGTATGTCCATCCTGGACTAGTTCAGTTCAGAATAAACCCATTAGTCAAACCAGGGTTAAATGTCTCTTCTCTCTATTGTGTTGTGCACTCTAGACACAACAATTTTTAAAATTCCTTAATCAATGGATTCCAAGCCCCATTATATAATAGCCCTATCTGGTCATCTATCATCCCAAGATACCAAGTATCCCTTTCTAACCCACACATCCTTGACTTCCTTCAAGAATATATTCAATTTTCTAGATTTGATATGTCACCCAAATTCGAAATCGCTTAGTTAATACCATAGTGTGTTTGTGATTTTTGTATACAACATTGCCTTCCCTAAATCCAAAGCTAAAAACTTGCGCTACACATGAAGCCATGGTGGTTGGCACTGGAAATGTAACACCAACCACTTTGGGATTCATAGAACTTAATATCCTAGCAGAATGGAATGCCAAGTACACCATCCTACAAGAAATATATCTTCCTCTGTCAGAACCTTGAAAATTAACTATATATAACTAATCAAGTGGCCCTGTCCTAAGACTAGGAAGAACACAACGTGTGAGGATTTATACAAATAGGTCTGCAGAAAATCTGGTCAGATCTAGACCTAGTGTTAGTTCCATACCTAGATTCATATAGTTGTATAATCATATTTCCAACCACAAAACCTGATGCTCATACTATAAATTTTGTGAAGCAGCTTCCTCTACACCTTCTAGATCTACATCAGATCTTTGTTCTTTTGAAAGATGCAGGGGAAAACAACTTGAAACAAGTAATTCACATATTGAAGATGTCAGAAAACAGTTAGACTATCTTGATTTCCTCCAAATCATTACTCCTCAATATCTTAATATGATAATATATGATCTACCCAGATAAAATGAGTCATATAGAAAAGGAAACATGTTGCCAAAAATATCACTTGGCCCTAGAAACTATGCACCTAAATTCAAAGGTGGAAATCTAGTTGAAGATATAGAATTTTTCGACCATAGGAAGGCCAATGAAGGGAAGCCTCAATACATAGTTAGATTGCAAAATTAATCTAAATACCAAGTTGTTTGCATAGAAAAAAACATCGATGATATGGCACATGATATAATGAAACAAAAGGCCATATTACAGGTATACATACAAATCTTGACAATATTGATAAATTTTCATTTTCCTAGTCTGAAGAACATTAGGAGATAAAAAATATATATATATATTTAATCATGGAAGTCATCACCGACTTAAAAAAAAGTTTAAATAAAGAAAAATGATCTCCTTCTCCTCCTCTATCTCTAGAATAAATAGAAAAATAAACATTTAGTTTATTTAAACTAGAATATAAAACCAAGCCCTCAAGCAAAAAACATTCCCTTCTAAACGATCTAGAGAAATATCCATAAAAACTTCCAAATATAGAGAATGCAATTAGATTGACTCAAGAAAAACTTTAGTTAATAAAGGCCCAACTGACAGAAATTGAAGTTGTTAAAACAAAACAACTAGAAGGGTCTAGAGTCAAAATCGAAGATATGCCTAGAACCACTCGTGATGACAATTGCAGGTAACCATTCCATAGTTCTTGGGAAAAATTGTGTAATGTTAAATGTGGTGGAAACATGAAAATACCATATGATCTAGCCAACTATGAAGATCACTACAATTTTAGTCGAGAAAATTTAGAACCTACTCCAATCACAAATTTTAATTGCAAGTCTAAGAAAGAGATCATGATGTTTATATAGGAGTGGTTAACATGGGATAAAACACAAAAAACAATATTTAAGAATAAGTTCACTTGGGGAGAACTTTCCCTAAGATTGACATGGGGTTTACATGAAATCTTGATCTGTGGTGGAATAGATTGAATGAAGATGATAAGCTTCATGTCATGGAATATGTAAATCCCATTAAAGAATCAATAAAGGTAGTTGTTCATGAATTTTAAGGAGATTAAAAAAATGATACACATATGTATTCTAATATTGTTATGAACCAAAGATTGTGTAATATTATGGATCTCCCAAAATTATGTTGTATAATGGAGTATTTATTATACAAATCACATGACTCTGACACCGTTGCCTATTTACGGAAGTATCCCTTTTCAATGCTTGGTAGAATAACAAATCTTGTAAGGAAAATAATGAAAATAGAAAAAATAAACATCAAAGATCCATCACTTACAAGATTTCATGAGAAAATTATGACCAGTTTGTAGAAAGAAATAATGAGAAGAAAATCTGTAAAGTCTATCAAGAAACAATTAGGGTTTGACCACTATGTTTGAGACAGTTATGCAAAAACTTACCATTTCAGCTGTGGCAAAGGAAAACATAAAAAATCAAGTTGTGGAACAAATTGTAAATATAGAAATTGTAAATCTAGGTATCACAAACCTTAGCATAAATTTTAAAAATCCGGAAAATTCTGTAAGACTAAGAAACAACCTAGAAAAACTTTTTTCAAGAAAAGATAGTCCCTCGGCCTTAAAGCCAACTACTACATTTTCCATAATCCTAGCCACTGGGATAATCAATATCCTCTACGAGGTAAAACAAAATTCCAAAATAAATTAATGTATATCTTTACTCATGTATATGATGCAACTTATTGGGAACTCGTTCATACTCATTTAGATAGTGGGTACCTTTCTGTCACATTAAATTTTGATTCTGATTTTTTTTCCAAATGTAAATAATCTAACAATTTATTTGGGTACCAACTCTTCTATTGATGAAATTGACTTTATTTCTCTACAAAAACTAAACATGATTAGAATGGATCCTATCCCCTCTCTTGAGTTACAAATTTCTTCCATTCAAGCCCATTTGAAAACTCTTAATCCATGAGATTTTCATATTATTAAAAGTCCTAAAGATAATATTTCTTACCTCCAAACTTAAGTGTCCTCCATCATGCATATCAAGATGGTGAATATTTTTAATTACCATCCTCTTGATAAAGAGTTTGAAGAAATTCCTTCCCATAGTTATAGATATTTTACTTATTCATTCCTCCATAAGAATAAGCTTCTCCTATGAACATAACAAATTTGAAGATATACGATCTTTCCAACAAAAATAATACTATGGAAAGAAAAATGCAGTTCCTTTTATTGATAGTGATGAAGAAGAAGAAAATACTTTCTTTGATTTTAGTTCTAAATTTGTCTTAGAAAAACATATTGATGAAAAATAAGAGACAATCAAAAAAAGAAAAACTAAATACAAGAAATCCTTGATTTTATTAAAGTTGATAAAGCAAAATTAGAATAACTGAAAAGATAGTATGATCATATACAAGAACATAGGATTGATCAAGGATTGGACAAATTTTTTGGTACTCTTCACAACACCATGACAAAAGATGAATCTAATTCATTAATTACATAAAACTAGTTTGTGATGACACTAATTCCTTAATGCAAAGGTTTGGATGATAGGTTATAGGTTGGTAATTAAAGTGGATATAAATATTTTAGGATACAACTAGTATTCTTTGGATGCAAAACTTAACACTGGTGCAATGTGATCATGCGATAAATTTGGTGCAATACCTAAATATATTATTGAAAAGCTATCAAGCTCTCCTTATCTATTGTAAATAAGACCAAAATACCAATCAAGGGATTTGCTCTTGATTTTCCTCTTTTCCTTAATGGTGTTAAAACAATTGTAAATTTGTATTGTTTTTAGATTGGTTTTGATATATTTCTTGGCCATGATTATGTAAATAAATATTTTCCAATGACAATCGACCATAATACTATAATCTTTACAATCCAAGGAAACCCAATGACTTTTCCTAGTAAACAAACATATGAGAGAAAATTCCAAATGGACATGCCTCTTGATGAAATAGATTTATTACTTGAGAAGCTTTCAAATATTAAGAAAATAATCAAGAATGCATAGTTGCATGGATTATAAGTAATCCATGTCATCAAAGAAAAGCTAAAGAGTCACTGCACTTCCAATTATCCATATGCCTTTTGGATGAGAGAACAATATTTTGTAGATTTTCCATACTATGAAGGATATGAAGATAAACCATAGAAATAATCTACTAATCACATGTCACCATATAATCCAGGTGGATATTGGTGGCCACCCACATGTTCCAAATTCCAACTAGCTCATCTTGGCAGTTTTCAGTTCAACATGTTTCTCTATAATGGGGACATTTCTTTGTAATTGTGGGTTCTTCACTTATGGGGTTGTCCTGAAGCTCTACACAACATCAAGGTGGATATTGGTGGTGACCCACCTATTCCAACTGGATTACTTTGGAATTGTTCATGTTAGTACATCTTTCTATACTTCCAGGGTCATTTTGGGGCTCTAAACAGTGTTTTCTTGGCTTTCCATAGTCAAACTACAGACGAAGTCAGAGTTTGATAGCATAATTCCCAGTTCTCGAAAATACCTTTCCAATGGACTATCACACGCCTAAAATACCATATGAATTTTGGCGCTTCATCTTCTAGGGTTAGGTTTTTGGATGTCTAGGGTTTTGGCATTCATGTTTATCATAAAAATTCCTTTAGAGCCTCATTGTAATCATATTCTTGTGAATGAGCATATCCATCACATCTCTTCTCAGAGATAAAGTTGCACCATTCTAGCGATTCTTTCACTCTGTATTTTTACATTCTATGTACATTTATTTCATTAATAGAAATCATGTATTGTTGCATTTCTCTATTTCTGGTAATTTTTATGTTTGTTTCATTGTAATATCTCTTATTTATCTTCATTTTGGAAATAATATGGATCAATGGTATCAGAGTAGGGTGTTCTTGATCATTTTTAAGTGTGTGTCCCTGAGGAGGTTCAAGTATAGCAAGTTGGGTCTCGAGATTGTCTCTCTTGAGGAAAATTGCTCTCACATAACCAAGAAACCCTCTATGGAGACATAAAAGAAAAACGGAAGAGAAAAAGATTCTATTAACCTGTTTCTTGAGAAAGCTCTCACATGACATAGGGACGAAATGATGGAGAATTTTTCCCACATCCTTCAACGCCTGCCGATAGCAACAGAAACATATTCATCAAGCGACCACTTTGGAGGAACCCCTCCCTTCAAGGTACAAGTTAATTTTGATATTCCTGTATTTCTATGTTTAGAATTTTTCTGACAAGGAAAATATCACCTTCGCACTCCTCAAGGCTCTCCCCTATGTCAAACATTGGTGGGAAACTTACTGGGAACAAATGTCCCCAGAGGAATATGGAATATATGGGGTCGAGCCCACTTGGGATTGTTTTGTGGATGCGGTCAAGGGACAATACTACCCTATTGATAAATATGAAGACTAGTACATGAGATGGAACACACTGCGGCAAGAGAAGAGCTAAACAATGTCGGATTTCACAAATACTTTCCATGCCTTGCGAACCAATATGGGTATCAAAGACTCTGAGTAACATATGGTTCTAAAATACTGTGGGGCTCTACATAGGTACATCCAAACTGAAATGGATTTCCTAAACATCTTATTGTTGGGAGCTCCCTATCGATATGATGTTAAAATTGAGTAGAAATTTAGGCATTAGAAAAAAATGAGAGTTCGGGTCTGCAAATACGCAACAACCAAAGCATGGTAAAGATGTCCCTAACCAACAACCTTTCGACAACCATTCCAAGACATAGGAAAAGAAGGGTAAAGGAAATACAAAGAATGACACTGGGTAGTGCTGTGACTTCCACAAAATCCCCTAGCACAACACCAATGAATGTCGCTCGAAACAATCATTGGTGGTTGAGGTCAAAGACAAGGATACAAATCCTAATTCAAAATCTGATCCAAAAAATATTGAAAAATAAATAGATCATCGACACAGACCCTATTGGTACTTTCGCGACTGCAACAATTCAACTAGAAGAACTAGTAGATCCTGAAGAGGGGGATCAACTTTTCCATTCATAGATGTGGGTGGAGGGGACCCTGTTGCATTTCATTGTTGATAACATAATCTAGAAGAACCTCATATTAGTTGAGTTCATCAAAAAATTGGGGTTGTTGACAACACCACATCCACATCCATACAACATAGGGTGGCTTCACTAGGGATGAGATCTTCGTGTCATCCAACAGTGTCACCTATCCTATGGAACCCAACCATTCAAGGATGAGGTAGTGTGTGATGTTGTTTTGGGCCGACCATATATGTGGAAATTTCATGTTGTTTATGAGTCTCGACCTCATAGTTTCATTATTACTCTAGGGCGTCAGATCTACAAGATACTAGAGGTAGTTATGACTACTTTTCATCCAAAATAGTGCCACAAGTTAATCTCTCATACTACAAAATTCATCCTCTTCACAGTCTATTTAGAGGATGCACAAAAGGCCATTACAACCACTACATCCTCAACACCTTCTATCCAACAGAATTAGATTTCATAAGAGAAATAAGATATTGTTTCTTCACCTACAATGGTGCCTACACTATGCCACGTCAAGCCCAGAGACAATAGTTTGGTGGAACAGATTCAACCCCACCAGCAACAGGTTCATGACAACCTTCCATAGACTAAGCAACACAAATTCTCCAACAAGGCACATAGCTCACCAAGATTTCGATTCATAAAACACTTTCTCGTCTTCACCGAGAACTCAATGCAATGGATACCATTTAGGGGGGAGGATTGATTCAGGTGGATATTGGTGGCCACCTACCTATTCCAAATTCCAACTGGCTCATCTTGACAGTTTTTAGTTCAACACGTTTCTCTGTAATGGAGAAATTTATTTGTAATTGTGGGTTCTGCACTTACAGGTCTGTCCTAAAGCCCTAAACAACATCAAGGTTGGTATTCGTGGCCTATCACCTATTCCAACTAGCTTACTTTGGATTTTTTCATGTTAGTACATCTTTATGTATTTCCAGGGCCATTTTGGGGCTCTAAATAGTGTTTTCTTTGATTTACATAGTCAAACTATAGGTATAGTCATATTTTTATGGTTGAATGCGTATTTCTTGAAAATACCTTTCCAACGGGCTATCACATTCCTAAAATGGAGATCGTATGCAAAAGTTACGACCCCGGGAAGTTAATGTACTAACTTACCCCAATGCGGCCCACATGACTTTTGGAGCTTCATCTCCTAGGGTTAGTTTTTTGGATGTCTAGGGTTTTGGCATTCATGTTTATCATAAAAATTCCTTCAGAGCCTCATTGTTATCATCTTCTTGCAAATGATCATAGTTGTCACATCTCTCCTCAAAGATAAACCTACCACCCTTCCAGCGAGTCTTTCACTCTATATTTTTACAGTCTCAGTACATTTCTTTCATTGATATAAATGATGTATTGTTGTATTTCTCTGTTTATGGAAATTTTATGTGTATTTCATTGTATATATCTTCTTTCATTTCATTTCAAAAATAATCGGGATCAACATCAGAGCTGGAATACTACAAAAATGAAAGTGTAGAATATGTTAAATGAAAATTGATTGAACCTAGCCTAATCCCATGGGCTAGTCCTATATTTTATGTGAATAAAAATTCTAAGGAAAAAAGAGGAAATCCCCACATGGTGACCAATAACAAATCCCTCAATAAGGATTTTCTCCCTATAAGGTATCATCCTCCCTCAAAAGATTCCCTATTTTCAATGATTGGTAGTATCAATGTATTCATTAAATTTGATCTTAAAAGTGGGTTCTGGAAAATTTGAATAGCTCCAAAAGACAGATTCAAAAATACCTTGTAGTTCCTCATGGGAAATGTGAGTGAAGAATCATGCCATTTGAATTAAAAAATGATCCATTTGAATTTAAGAAGAGAATGGAAGATGTTTTCAAAGATTTAGATTTTGTAATTTTTTATATTGATGATTTATTAGTATTCTCTCTGGATATGAATCCACATAAGAAACATCTAGAATAGGTGTATGATAGGTTGTACATACATTGCATTGCCCTGAGTAAGAGGAAGTTGGAATTCATGAAAACCGAGATTGAATATTTTTTCCTGATCTTGTCACAAGGAAAGGTTGAGCTAAAAGAACATGTTCTCCATGAATTATCTAAATTCCTAGATCAAATACTTGAAAAAAGGAAGTTGTAGAGGTTTCTCGGTAGTCTCAAATATATAAGAAAATTCTATGAAAATCAAGCAAAGGATGTCAAGTGCTTGTAAAAGAGGCTAAGAAAAGAAATCCCCTAGAATAGAAACATGACAAAGGATGTGTAGATAATTAAGTAGAATATACATAACCTCCCTAGTTTGCATCTTCATGATATTATAAATTCTCCTTTCATTATTGAAACTAATGCTTTTGATGATGTTTGGGCTACTGTGTTATTACAAAAAAATACTAAGTAGGAACAAATATGCATATATGGTTGATGTTTTAAGAATGCATAACATAATTATCCTTCATCCCATAAATAAATCTTAGCAATAAAAAATGTTATTAAAAGATTTAGATAATTTTTTAAACCAACTCATTTTATTATTAGGAATGATCTTAAACATATGAAGGGTATGTTGTTGAATCACAAACTCCTGGAACAAGGAAATAAAAAAGAGTTAAGGTGAAGTTTTTGGCTAGATAGGATCTAAGTTTCATAAATTTAGCGAAGAGATACATCATTGTGGAAACGTGATAGTTTGGGGGACTGGGCTACATCTAGCGGCATATGGACAAATATAGTGGAGGAATGAAAGGTAGGACCCGGTGGACCGTCAATTTTGAAGAAACCCAGATCAATGACTGAGACCCATATCGGGCAACGAAATAGCATGAAGGATAATTATTCAAAGATCGGCTGGGGAAAACTATTGTGGTTTCATTCATGGATGCGTGGCACCCTCAGAGGTACATAGGGGCCAAAAGAAGTCTACCTAAAACCGTTTTCTCCAACCCCCGATATTGAAAGTAGATGGAACCCAACAGACCGTCGATCTTGAAGCAACCCGGATCAACAACTAAGGAACATATAAGGAAATGAAGCAGCACGAAGGATAATCATTTCAAGGTGGGCCATGGAAAACTATCGTGGTTTCATTTGTGGACGCGTGGCATCATCAGAAGTACATCAGGGTAAAAATAGATCTACCTAAAACCGTTTTCCCCAATTCGTGATATCGATAGGCACCTATAAAAGGAGGGCCCCTAGCATTATTTTATGATATTTTGAAGCATTCAAATGTTCGAAAATTGGCACAAAGCATCCATTCGAAACTCAAGCTCGAAACTGAATCAGGCTCGTGCTTTCTCCATTGCTTAACAGGTATTTTTCACCATGGCCACTAACCCTGTCATTTTATTCGTAATTGAGCAAGATCTCATCTCTAGAGAAGAAGCCCTAATTGTCAGGGACTTCGACATTTTTGACACATAAATAACAATCTCGGCCATTTCTGTGTCCAAATCCAATATGCTAAACAATGTTGGAAAATGTATACCCTTCCTCGAAGCGGCCTAAGCATCCATCATCCCTTACTCCGTAGAAGTCATTTTTCCTTTCCCAGAGTTTGTCAGTTGGTGTGCAGAACAGTATTCATAAGAAGAAAAGGTCATTTTAAATAAGATAGGGTCAGAAGTTTTATGTGAAATAGATAGTCTGTCGTTTCAACACACCCTCAATATACCAAAGTCTTCCCCCACAATGTAAGATCCCTTCGAGAAATAAAAAATTATCAAAGTCTACAGAGAATGCCCCTCAGAAGTAAAAACAATGTTTCTGCAAACCATTGTCAAACCTAAACACCATTCTGAAAGTTTTTCATTACCTATCAGTGTAAACGTTATGATTATTGAGGTCTAGTGGGCTTGTTCCCTTCTTAGTCAAATTTTAGGGTTGGATAACAACAAGTTTGTAGTAGAGGTCATGTTGGGTTTCATGTTGACCTTATTTATGTCAGAGTCTATTCAGTCAGTTTGTATCAGTTTCGACAGGTTCATCACTAATAATATGCATGAACAGTCGGTAAATTTCAATTCACTAAGACACTCTAGATACTACACTCAGTTGTTGAGAATGTTCCTAAAATCGAACCAGACCGAATTCCCTGAAACTGTATTCATCTCAACTAAATGTAAGAGGATAACCATGCTTGTTTTCATAAATAATATCATGTCCAGGGTGCACAACCTTATCTTCGGCACATACCTGCCAAGGGTTCTAGAAGAAATGAAGATATTTTTACAACCAAATCCATAGAGCAGGGTGGGAGATTGGATGTTGTTCATACAATATACTGTGATTTGGGTGTATGGATATCAAGAAGGACCTTACCTTTTACCAGTATTTTTGAATCCCAGAGTCTTTTCCTTAGAGTTCATCAGACAAAGGATTATTTTAAAGACAAAGCATTTTCTGAAGACGCAGAAGGCATCTAACTTAAAATTCCCTTTCATGGAGGGGCTCTTTGTGGTAAAGACCAAGTCTTGTTTACCTTGGATTCAAGCCAAACTCAATGAATTTGGTTTTACATAGTTACAGGGGAGGAGATATGACCTGCACCAGATCATATCTATGAGGAGGCTGATGAGCAGACAAAGCCCCTATGAACATGAGCAAGTTGAATAATTTGATAGATTGGCAAACTTGGAAGTCTATGAAAATATGGAGATCACTTTGCAACCTTATCATACACAATAGATAGAGTTTGCCCCTCAACAGTTCTAGACACTGAAATCTTCTCTGAATTTGATTATTAAATCCCCTAAGGAGAGTGTTTATCACAAGAGGAGTAGTTCAAAGGCACTAGGTGCCAGTATTCAGGGAAATATTCTCAAGAAAATGAAATCACACAATCTTCTCAAGTAGTGGACCTGGAAGAAGAAGAAACTAAAGATAAAATGTGCATGGAGATGATGGAAAGTGAAACCAAGAATGAGGAGGCTAGTACAGGAAGCATGCCACAGAGTGAAAGCATCTCAAGGGTTTTCAGCAACAGAAAACATATATTTAGAAAGACACCTGCCAGAGTTTATCAGTCCAAAGAAGACTTAATGAACCAATATGTTGTGAAGGGAAGTATGGACAATAGTGAAATAAGAGACATGTTTCTAGAGGCAAAGAAGATCTCTCAGCATAAGGCTTCCCTGCTCTCAGTCAGGGATGTGGAAATAAATTAATTTAACATAGCAGTGGTTGATGCTGATAAAGTGTATGAAATCAAGATGCATTATGAAAATATTGGTGCCCCAGACAAAGTAAATTTCCATAGGAATGTCAGTGATATGCTATATTCAGACTACTCGAGTTTAGGTCTGAGGGTTTTGAGATTGAAAACACATGCATTCAAATTAGATGGACAATTGAAGCAGGAGAAAGCATCCAGTAAGGCCTAGAAAACACAAGTCAAAAGATTGGAATTTGAAGTCCCTCAAGGAGTAAAGGCTTCTTTATATGAGAAAGATAAGATGATACAAATCCTAAAGAAGAAATTGAAGACGTATTTCCTAGACCATCCATAGACAACAGAGCTAGCTTCGCTAGAGCAAGAGAAACAGACGTTCAGAAAAGAAGCACTAAATTACAAATCTAAAGTGTTGCAACTGGAAAAGGAGAAAGAGAATCAGTTACAAGGACAAGTGGCAACAACAGATATGGATGTCATTGTACCTACTAATGAAAAACCTTGATCGAGAACTAATGGATTGGTTCAATCCATGTCCCAGGTGTGTTTATAGACAGGGAAAATCAAAAGCCTTAAAGAGGCCTTGGAAAAGCTTAAACAAGAGATGAAAATATGACTCCACTCCAAAGAGAAAATCAAGATTTTCAAGAGAGAGTATGAAAGTTGAGAACGAGGTTAAAAGGTAAAACATTGTTACAAGGAGCTAAACATGTGATCTAGGATGCTATTGCTGCAGAAGATGCTAAGTTCAGGGTTTATCTGAATTTTATAAATGACAAAGACAACGTGGCTACCACGACCCGAAGAAGGTGTACTATTGTTAATGAAACATTAGCCAAGAAACCCTCAGAGTGGGCCCAAAATGCTATTGATTTGTTGAATTCTATGCCCACTGCTGATCTTCAGACTATTGGGGTAAAAGATAGAACTGTGTTGATCATCTGGGCCAGGAGAATCATCGCCAAGCACAAATTGCTCAAATCGGTTCAAAGCAAAGCTATGCAAATGGAGCACATCATACATGAGTTTAAAGACATGTTTGATCAATTGTTTGTCAAGGGCCAACCACCATTTTGGGATGGCAAAGGTTCATTATACAATCAAGAAGACTACAATTCTCTCCTCATTCAATGTAGGATGGACCATTCCAAATTTGAATCTATGGAAGAAAGTTTGAAAGGCCCAAGTCTAGTAGAGTATTTGGCCACAGAATTTGAAATTTTGAATCAATTTAAAATAGTGAGGATTGGCCTGTCGATTATATCCTACGCCACATGCATTGACATAAAGATTTTGATTAAGGAGATGATGGACTACGAGATTCCTTCTGACTCACAATGGAAGGAAATCATGTGGCTGGGCAAGATGAAATGCAGTTTTCCTGGGACCAGCAAGTGACCTCCAGGTGTCACCAAACCAACAAGTTCGACAGAAGATCGGGACAAGCCAGATGTCATAAAGGAAGATGAGTAGCTAGAGAAATTTGTTCCTAGTTTTGAAACGTCTTTTGAGTAATCATTGTAAAACGGTTCATATACTGAGACTGTCATTTGGAATTACTATAATTAGTTTTAGAAGCTGAAGCGTTTCATTTTCTGCCATTGTAATCGAATTGTATAAATATTGGGGCATTTGAATGAATTAATGTTGGCAGAAGTGCAAGAGAACCTTTTGGTTGTTTCGAACTCTATTGTAATTTTTTGAAGATGAATTGAATATATATGAAGAAACTTTTGAAGACTCTATGAAAAGATTCTAATGGAAGTGATATGATTTTTGTATTTCTTCATTGTATGTATTTCCTGTGATCTTTTATTCCATTTACATTTTCGTCTGTTTAAATTGGAAGGTTAAAGGCCCAAAATTCATCTTATGATGCTCTTGGCTTAGCAATTTAAACTGTGTGTATTTCTTCTTAACAAATTCAGAACTCATTTCAGTAATGCTCTGATGCAATTATATGTTTTCTCTTTCTTCCTACACTCTACTTAAATTCAAATATAACTGAGATTCATTGCCTCATTTAGCCTTATCCTTTAGAGAGTTCTACCGACTGGTCATTATTTTCATTCACTTTAAGAATTTTGACTCCATAGCCTTGAATGTTCCTCCCCTTCCTTGCCAACAATTTTATTAGAAAACCCCAAAACAAACCAAATCTAGCCACCGATTATCACAAAAATATCAAGTCACAGGAGAGAGCCCTCTCTGAGTTGAGTAGGCTAGTACTTCAAATTTAAAGCTAGTTGAAGCAGTTACCTTTGTCGTTTGTCTATCAGCTAGACAAAATTTATAGAGTGCTAACAAGTTTGACATAGAATATAAACCTGGTAAGGACAATTGCATTGAATACCTCCTAACTAGAGAAGCCAGAGATTTCATCCAAAAAGAAGAACATCAACAAAAAGAAATTAAAATGATCACAGGGAATCATGATTGACTAATAGCTCAATCCAATGGCCATCTCCCATACCTGAAGTATTTAATTAGGTGCTTGTCTATAATAGTTGTATAGTTTGCATGTGTCTAGAGTGTTTGTCTAGGTATATTAAGAGTAATCCAGTATATGAATATATGTCATATAAGTGGGTCAAGGATCACAATAATAGTGAGTCTAATCTAGAGTACTTCAGGAGTTCACCAAAGATATATGAAGGAGTGATTAATTTCAAACAATTCATAGGACAAAGATACATTGTCTTGTATGAGCACTGGTTTTCGTACAGGGACTATTGTAATATCATGATGTACATAAATAATGTAGGATGCATATGGTTTGTTTTCTAATGTAGCACAATCCACCATGAATATTGGAGTGGATGGTTCTTGTAATATCCCTAGGCCGAACCCAATTGTAAATGTAAATACAAATGCAAGTAAGTTGGTTAGTTGTTTTGATATCATTTTTTGTATGCACCTTTCATGGCATAGTGTGCGCATGTACTCCACATTAAAATGATGAAGTGTGCACATTCTAGGGTACCATGCACAACATCTTAAGTGCGCACGATATTGAGGCCAACAAGCCTTTGTGTATATGCTATGTTTTATAGGTTGGTGATCCAGTTTTGGGATGATTAGGCCAGAGAGCCTAGATGTTAAAGGCCAGTGCACCTACTTTTGTATATGTCTCAGCATTAATATAAAATACATCACTGCGTGCCAACCAACCACGATAAAAGAGTATGGGGGACTAAACTCCACTAGTTAGGGAAAGGGAGGGCTAAAAGTTAAGGAAAACGACTAAGCTAGGGAGCTTAACCCAAAAACGAATATC
>JZKD02S1008167.1:42427-52458 GCA_000966675.3 Picea glauca
TTTTGGTTTTTTTTTTTTTGGCTAAATTAACATTTTTTAATGAATAATTTTAAATTTTGTGCTATTTTCCTCCATTTAGGTTTTTTTTTTAAGTGCATTTCCAAGGTATTTTTAAATTTTCCTTTTCTGAGGTTTATTTATCTATTATTTAATTGTCTATTCGTCGTCCTTAAAAAAAAATCATTTTTTTCTACTTTGTATTTCTTTTAAACTTTTTTTAAAACGGGTTAAGAATTTTTAATTTTTTTAAATTGTATTTTCTTGGTCTTTTAAAAAAAAATCAATTGTTCTTAAACTCTTTTTTTTAATTTGTTTTAAAACAAATATGTTACTAATTTTATTTTTTTTTAAATTTTGTTATTTTCGTTTCTTTTTTTTTTAACTTGTTTGCGAATAATTTTTTTTTTCGATTTATTTATTTTTAGTTAATGTACACTAATAAAAAATAAAAATTAATTAACAAATAAATTTTTAAGTGACAATTTTGAGTTTTTAATATGCAATGGTAATGGTTGCTTAGGCCATAGTTTCAATTAAGTTGTAATTTTAACTGAAAAAAATGGTGATGTGGGTAGCATCGCTTTTCGATTCAAGGGAAAAAAAGTGTACTACGTGTAGTGCCACTTTTGTATTCAAGGGTTAAAAATAGCTACTCAATAAACCTCTAAGAAAATATAACTTTGGAGAGTTCTTGTTAAATTGTTAACTTTTTATGAACCTTCATATCACTTTATGTCTATAACATACTAATGGATACTAAAGAAACACGTTTTACATAAAGACACATTATACCAAGATGATTTTAACTAACTCCCAAGTGTTTAAATATCCTAACAACCATTTCCTAAAGGAGTTAAGGGAACAAAGAGTGCATTCCCTAAAGGATGTCAGAGAACGTCGAGTTCCTGAGGAAGGAAATCCCTAAAGGAGGCTAGGAAATGATGAGATACCCAAGAAGGCACTCCTTGAAGGAGGTCAATGAACATTGAGTTCCCTAAGAAGGCACTCTCTGAAATAGGTTGGGGAAATATGACTTTCCCAAAAAGGAACTCTCTAAAGGAGGCTAAGAAACAATGATTTCCTAAGGAAGGAACTCCCTGAAAGAGGCTAGTGAATGACAAGTTTTCCAAAAGGTCACTCCCTTAAGAAATCTAGAGAATGACGAGTTCGTAAACAAGGAACTCCCTTAAGGAGGCCAGGGAACAAAAATTTTCCAAAGAAGGAACTTCGTCAAGGAGGCCACATCATCCTTATTGTGGATAAGTAAAAAGACCAAAGCCAGAGGGGCCTTGCAACATGAACTAATAAATTTGTTCTGGTGGGTCATTTTGATTAAGCCATATGGCCTGTAATTGGATGGTGTTTGGGAGCACGAGATACAACAAGTTGCAATTATGGCTCCCACAAAGGGCACAATGTGGGTTGGTGATGTTTTGAGATCTAGGTATTAGGGGATAATAAAGGAAAACATCATTACACAAGGACTTATGTAAGGGTTATTGAAAAATACACAAGATTATGCAACAAAGGTATAAGTGTAGGTAGTTTAAGGCTGAGAATCCATAGAAGAGGGTTTGAAATAATGTATAATATACAATAGGGTGTATAACATTCATGGGGTGGGTTTGGGACATAAACTATTTGAAAAAAAATCCTATGTGGGTGTGATCAATTACCATGGAATTAGATTCCACAAAATCCCTATAAATCATAATGGATGATATTAATTGAGAGGCAACAATGAGAGTGTTGAGGGAAATATAACCAAATGGTGTATTAAAATTGATTAGTTATAACCCTATGGATATTTGATAGGAGAACCTAGATGGAGTTTATTACTAAGACTAGAGAAAGAAGTGATGGCCTTAAAGAATTATTCATTTTCTTGGAAGAATGTAGTTGAGGGGACATGGTTTCTTTTGGGATTGGGGGAATAAATAGGTGTGGATTCCCTCAAGGGTGAGTGGATATTCCCACCCTCTAGGAAAAAATGGTGAGGAGGTGGTTATAGAGCCATGGGATCACATTTAATGGAAGTGGATGTTACACAACTAACGACGATGGATGTAACATCCCCGACTACCCAGGTCGGGCCATGCTACTCCAGAGATCTCACACCACATTGTAACATCCCCAACATCCAACTGGGCTATGCCACATAAATTTTTTGAGATGTAATGCAATTAAAAACATATACACACAAACACTCTTGCGAAACTTTATATATAAAACTTAAATAGATAAATACATACTATAAATGCACAGATTCATACAAAAATGACAGTAAGCATATACATGCAACATAGACATGAAATGCCCATAAATATAACACAAAAATAATAATGAAACATATAAATTATCACACAATTGAAACTTGTATTGGTAAGAATATCACCATCTATGTGCAAACCTTCCACGAACCTCCCAGCCTTAGACCACACTGCTGATCACTCTCAGCAGTGGGTCACCCTCAAGATGGGAGTAAACTCCACCCAGGTAAATGGATTCCTAACCAGGATGATGTATTATAGAAAACAGGAAAGACTACGTCATAGGTGCCAACTCAAAATAACATCCTATAGTACCTCATTCCCCACATGCTTGTCCCACCCTAGGAAGTGTACCCCTTCTCTTCTCAACAATCCCTTGACTGCCCCACTTCCTTTCAAGGCTAAAAAAACAAGCCGAACATGAAGTCTCATAGCCTTGTAGCTGTAGTTTAGCACCTTCGGAAATACATTCCCAACAATTCTCTCACCTTGAGAGATCTCTCATGGGCCTAACAACCCACCTCTTCAATATCCCATGGGCCTGACAACCCGCTTCTTCAGTCTAACTCCCAAGCTAACCAGATACACAAATGAGTATGGGTACAGATATAGGTTCAAGTACAGTGAAAGGAAGGTACAAAGGACAACTGACTGAGTGAGTGAATGATCATGGAATGATTGAATGGATGACTGAATAATGGGAAAATTAGCTAAGTCCAAACTATATGTATGCATGTTCCCAACTTGACACATGTCATGTTGGGAGTTACTTTGGACCACTTGTCCCCATACTTAGTACTTAGGATAAAATAATTATCCATTCTTTATACTTTAAGGAATATTAATATAAAATTCCTTTTTTGCTTAAGCTCCCTAGCTTAACCATTTTCCTTAACGTTTAGCCCCCTCCTTTCCCTAACTAGTGGAGTTTAGTCCCCCATACTCTTTTATCTTGGTCGGTCTGCACACAACGATGTATTTTATATTAATTATGTGACATATAAAAAATAGGCTCACTGGCCTTTAGCATCTAGGCTCTCTGCCCTATTACAAAACATAATCCTTCTAGCTTATAATAACCGGCTCACCAGCCTATAAAACACAACATATACACAAAGGCTCCTCGGCCTCAAAATCGCGCACACATAAGTTTGTTGCGCGCACTATCCTGGAATGTGCACACTTCATCATTTTACTGGACAGTGCATGCACGCACTATACCATGGAAGGTGCATACAAAAATGATGTCAAACAACTCACCAACTTACGTACATTTATATTTACATTTTCAATTGAATTTGGCCTAAGGGTATTACAATGGACACATAGTGCATGGAATCGGTGTGAGTTGTAGATGGTGATTTTTTTTTGTGTGAATCATGTCAAGGGGGATCGCAGTATGAGAGTTGATCAATGGTGACTATGCATCCCTTATGTAGGAATGTCATGACTCGAAAGAGTGAAGATACCAAAACATTCATAGAATATATGTAATCACATCCGAGGAGGATAGTGTAATCCACCAAACCAATTATGACAACAAAATCGATTCAAATGAACTTAACTCTTAACTCAATGGGGAGATTAGGTAAGATCTGGTTGATTCATATTCTTGATCAACTTATTGTTTTCATATAACTACCCATTGGATTTTCCTTATCCTTTTTTCTTGTTTATTTTCCTTTGTTTTATTTTCTCTCTTATAAAAAATCTTCCAACACTATGTTAGCAATTTTTCAAACAATGCAAAGTGGCATAGAATTTTTTTTGATTCTATAGGTTTGTATGTCCATCAATCCTTAGGTTTTCATTCACATGTTATACATTTTTCACTTCTCACCTCCACATCCTCCACAATGCACTTTCACCTTTTTATACTTGTCATTTTTACAAAATGTGGATGCAGAGCTACATGTCATCTTTCAACTTTATTAAGTCTAAAAGTCCATAGGTCTGCAATCCCACATTCACCAAAATGGATTTTTGACTTTTTGTTCCCCAAAGTGTACCTTTTTCACCTTTTTAATACTTAGTTAATTTTCACAAAAGCGGATGCGAAGCTGCATACGTCCTATTAACATTTTTCCTTGATTCCCTAGGTCTACAAGTCTAAAGGTTTGCTTCTCCAAAATGCACCTTTTCGATCTGCAAAAACAAATTTTTCAATACTTAACCATATTTTCTATCTCAATGTTGAACTCCTTACCCTTCCTCATATTCGCGTTCACCGGTCCGCAGGTCCACAAGTCTGCATTTCTGTGTTATACATTTTTCATTTCCCATTCCTCATTTTTCACTTTCATACTTAACATTTTCCACCCTCTGTGACATCACATCACGACTTCTCATCACATTTATTTTCCCCGCCACATCATGTTCCACTTGTATAAGCATAATATCGTTATTAAATTTAAGACAGATCGGTTAAATCTCACAATAAATCCAAATCTCATGTAAGCCGACAATATTAAAAGAAATATGTATTATTTATTGAGTTATCAATACAATACATGGTGGAATTAAATAAAATCAAATATGCCAAGCTTTAAGTATCAACAGTAGTGCCAACTTTTTTTCAAAAGCAAAAAAGAATGTCAAGTAAGAAAAAGGAACTATATTGTAGAGATACACTAAAAATATTAGGGCATGAGAATCAAGAGTTTTAGTGGTCCAGGGTATACAATTACTACAAATCTCTTTCTTTAGATGAGAATAAAACGAACTTAATATGGACCTCATGAATAACATTAGCAATTTGTGTTCTGGAAGTGAGAGACTTCAAAGAGATTGTTCAATGGTGCGGAGACAACTTCATTTCTAAATGAAGAATAATTCAATTGCAAGGTCATCAAACAATCTTTCTATCTCCTTCAGAATTCTCCAAAATGATACGACTCCCTACAACTACCATGTGATTAACAAACGAAGAGGTCGGTGACTTTTTGAATCAACATAAAGGAGGAAATAGGTTTTTAAGGAATTATTTGGAGAACCAAACCGATAACCTTCAGACTTCCAGGATTGAGGTAACTTCATTAAATACCCTTACAAAGAATTTGCATGCTTGTTCGCCTACATTATCGATCTGAAATATACTGTGTTTATAACAAGAAATGTTATATATGCCCTATACTATGATTTTCATGAAAAATCCATTATTGATTGGGGTTATCTTATCTCAAACAATTTTTTTTTCTAATTGAATAACCTTAAAAATACTCGAAAGTTTTATATGACTTATTAACTCATTTTATCCATCGCTTATGGCCATGTGTTTGAAGAATTTCCAAGGGAAAAAATGTTTATTTTAGGTTGGATCCAATTTATACATGGCATTTGATTTTGTACAGGCATAATCTCAATGCAATTTTTACTCAATGCATAAAAATTTCATTTCAAAATTCAAAAAAATATTTTTTGGTTATAGTACAACACGAATATCCCTAGAAGAAGATACGTTTCTCTATGGGAAAGGAGCTTATGAAATATCTGAAGAATTTATTTTTATTAGATTGTTTGGTAGTGATGAGAAACCTTTCCTTTTACCATTCTATGTATTAAATAAAATCTTTGTTGGAGAAATGTGAAAACAATACAAGACTTGGGCCCACTTCTTCCATGACAAGAGGAAAAAGAAATTCATACCCATACCATGGAAAATTGGGAAATTTACTATGAAGCATATAACTTACCTTGATGAATTGGTAGGACATCATGAACAACTGGGATTGAAGGAATCTAAATTTATTGAGGGTTTTGACACAGACAATAAATTTACTACACATATGGAATTAGTAGGGTATTATTCACACTTTACTAAAATTGAACAGTTTCAGGAGGGTGGTGGAGATAATTTATATCTCCATGAAATGGCGTCCTTCCAACTTTTAAATGACACATGAGAAGTAAACAACACCAATGAAGGACACAAACAACACGACATGGAAGTGACATATCAAAACCCTAATTTTCCAACAACATCCCAAAGAAGCATTCCATCGAGAATGAAGAATAAAACCAGTGGAATGGATACCAGAAAACATCAGTTGGAGGGTCAAATGATGGTGGATATAAAGACCCACGAAAGAAAAACACAAAAAAATCACATATTACATATACTCATGTGAAAATAAAAAGGAATACATCATCAACAGGGTTAAGCATACCTGAAGTACAAAATAGTCCCCATGCAATGGACATGGATGAGCTCATTGAAGAACCTAGCTAATTTTCACAAAGATTATTGGAGATGAGAGAAATTGTTCATGCTTTGATTACCCAGGATCCTGAAGTATTTGAATACGAATTTGTTACTTTTCACCACATGGCCTACAATCACGAGACTATGAAATTGTTACTAGGAAAAGTAAATAGTAAGAATAAAAGCTCATCGAAAACATGGAAATATCCGATTGATTTTGATGGGGTACAAACATAAAATACTGCAGACTTCTGTAACCTCCCACTCTTGTGAACACATGTTATTGACGTATTCCTTGAGGACACTTGCATGCGAGTGATCCAATTATAGTATATGGTTATCAGTTTTACTTATGAATTATTATGATGATGTTGATGGATTATGATTTATGTTGTTTGATATATATGTATTGACAGATGCTATTGATGAGTTTCCCTTGAGTGTGCAAGGCACTTGACAGATTGAGAATTTCGATGGCATCAATGTACCTCCTTGGACTCCGAATTGAGTCAAGGAGTGGATTGTATTGGTTTGAGTATTTCATTTATGCATAAGTGACCTATGATCAATTATATTATGATTTTTTTTATGGATCATTGATAGTGTTTCGTTGATGGATGCAGGTTGACGATTGCTTGCTAATATGACTCACATAAGGAGTAAAGGGGCCATGCACATAGACCAGATAGTGAGGGAGAGGTGTGGAAGCATCCTTGTCACAACCTACTAGCACTCTCATCGTGGCTCGAATTGTAGGTTAACAATTAACTAGTTCGATAGATCCACAATGTCGTGAGGGAAGACTGAGACAGTCACTCACAAAGATTTCTAAGGGGCGTGCAATAAGACAGGGTCCTTATTCCCTAGAAGATCTTAGTCTCTCACAAGTTCACCCGAATGGAGTGTTGACTCCAAGGGGTTGGACAACTACCAAAACCAGTCAAGGGCGAGTCACACCCTTGGAGGATGGAGTGCATCTCGAAGGGCATACTGCGTAATTAAAAATTTGAATCAAAGGTGAGTGGCACCCTTGGAGCATGGTGTGCATCTTGAAGAGAATGTCCCGAAATTAAAACTTGAGAAACTGAATTTAGGTGGCTTAGAAAACTTTCAGCGAATATTAAACCTCATAAAATCTTGAGCACTGTCAGATTAATTAATTACTTAATCAATTAATTGAAGAATGAATTTAGTAATTGTAACCACAATTGAAGTCTAATGCTATTCAAAATTTACCCTGAATCTAAGTTTGGCGAGAATACTAAAACCAATTTATAAATTGAACAAAATAGGAAAGAGGTAAATAAATTTAAGAAATTAAGAAATACAAGTTTAACCTAAAGATTGAGTTAATCCACTTATGTGCAAGAAATTCCAGATTAAAATATAATATAAGAAGAGATTAAAGCATGAAATAATAAGTTCTCTCATAGAAGGGAATCTAGAGTCTAACTACCACTAGGTTAACTACGAGAAGACTCATATTTTAACTCAACTCATATTTAATAATGCGTCAGACATTAAATGGAAATAAGGGGAATAAAGAGACAACTAGGAGTGATTTAATGAGCGCTTTAAGATGGGTGAGGGAAATTGACTTTTATTAAATTAAATTACAGAATTTTCTTATGCACCTTATGGAGAGGGTGACAAGTGTATGGGAGAAATAATTCTTAATTAATTTTTAAAAAGTGAATTAAATGTGCAAGTGAATGCGTCATTAAGGAAACTCTTATAAAAAAAATAGGTTAGAGGAGGAATGGAGCACACGTGTTATGGGCAAGGTTATGCTACAAAAATTTTGACTGGTTTTACTTGTGAGAGTTGGGATACCCAGCTTGAGAGAGGGTCGTAGCTCTACTTTGTGAGGTGAGCTGAGAGATAAAGGATCTCTGGTTGTATGTGTCTAGCCCCTTTATGGCTCAGGGGGCTAAGGGGGAATAAGAGTGCTTCTAGTGTTGGATGGGAGGTACCGGTGAAATCTCTACAGTTAGCAAATGCAAGGATGGATGAATCGTCAGTTTCCAAAGAACATCTCCAAGTCCAGCTTCACAGGTGATGATACTCTCATAGAGATTTGCATTTGTATATGTAGTTAATTTTTATTTTTTTTATAAAATCTGTATTGTATTTCTGCTTTGGATTGCATGTATCCTTGATGGTCGAGTAATATATAAGAGATTGACTCTAGTATGGATATTCTCTAGAATTCAACCAGATAATTGAAACTCCTAAATCGTTGCCCCTAGCGGTGTATCCGATTGTAGCAATTGTATTAAATTTTGTTGTGTATTGTCATTTTCTGGTTGGGTAAATGAGTGATTAAAGTAATTTATTGTGCATCAATCTTGTTTCCATCTATGTGTAATCAATTGAGAGTCTGTCGATCCTTGTAAAATTTGTAGCATCATGAATTCTTGGCTTGAGTCCCAACTTTATTTATACCTTATTTAATTTTCAACAAAGTATCATTTTATCAATTCGTTGATACCCATCCCATCATCATTGGGAAGCTTGAATAGTGCATTGCAATCACCTTATTACTATAGATATCCCTTGAAGTGCTGATTTTTCCTCATCTTTCCTATGGTGAGGGTCGTAAGTGTTAAATATATTGTACCCTCAACAGTCTGACCGTACACTGCCAGCTGTATTGGACAGTTGTACTTTCTATTTTTTCTTGCTTGAGCATATATAGCTCAACCATCTTACATTGTAACTATCTTCTGAGTTCTGTACTTCTTCATACATTTCAATATACTGTTCTATTCTTTTCTGCATTTTCTCTTTGCTTCACAATTTATCATGGTATCAGAGCTACAACAGTAAGCCTCTTCACACACTTTGGAGAGCAACACGATCCTCACAGAACAGAGATTTTACGGATCTTGAGAGCACGCGACACAACCTTTTCACAAAGCTTGAGAGCTATTCGTAATACTCTTTAAAGATCGTCGTAGGAAGCTTGCATAGGTTGCAGAGCGTACTTCGCTCGAAAGATCCTGGACAAAGAGAACGCAGAAGAAGAAACCCTAAAGAAACCTGCATAATTTTTCAAGAATCGTCAAAGATTGATGAAGAAGAGCTGTAGAACGGAAGTTCATTTAAAGAACTCGAAGAAAACGTTCAAAATTGTTAAAGATTCATGCAGAAGGCAGAATCGTTTAAAGATCTACGGGAAAACGCTCAATCTGTCAAAGATTGTAGCAGATAACGAAGAAGTCGTGAAATTCTTTCAAATCTTTGAAAGATTCACAAATCTTTTCTTCCACAGGAGGAATTCCGTCAAATTCGGCAAAGATCGCGTCAAACACGCAAGGAACAGCCACTGAGGCCATAAGATTCGTCCTGCAAACGAATCCGGAGCGGAAAACCAGTCCAGAAGGGACAAAGAGAGCACGGAACAGGAAAAATCATTTCCGCCGTCAAATCTTGCGTAGAGGCTTTGTTCTTGTGCAAGAGGGAAAGCTACCACGCACTAGCTTCCCCCATGGTGGGTGATGTTGTCCGAGATGAGCTCGTGCTTGTGCAAGAGGGAAATCTAGCACGCTCTAGCTTTC
>JZKD02S1008167.1:73723-94425 GCA_000966675.3 Picea glauca
TTCCCCTTTTCCTTTTTTTTGTAATTAATTAATTTTAATTAGTATGTGTAACAAAACAATCATTTCCCTTTTAAAATTTTAAATCCTTCATATAATTTGATTTTAATAATTTAATCAAGTTTCTTACCCCCTTTTCGTCACATGTTTTATTATTATTATTATTATTATTATTATTATTATTTACAATAAGTATTTACTTTAGACCTAGATTTTAATTTTCAAGGCTGGGCGACATTTTATTAGGGAAATTTTTTTTAAAACTTTCTTATCACATTATTCGCTCTAAGGCCATCTAGTTTTATTCTCTTGTTAGTTAACAATGTGGCATGCCCTTCAGGATGCACTAGGTGCTCCAAGGGTGCCACTCACCTCATTCATTTTCCCTTGCGCGACGTGCCCTTCAGGACGCACTATGTGCTCCAAAGGTGCCACTCACCTCTTTTCATTTTTATTTCGTGACGTGCCCTTCAAGACGCACTACGTGCTCCAGGGGTGCCACTTGCCTCTTTACTGACTTGGTAGACATAAAAAATCCCTAGAGTCAATACTCCGCTAAGTGATCGTGTGGGAGACTAAGGGCCTCTAAGGAATAAGGCCCTTGCATTATTGCGCGCCCCTTAGAATCATCATGAGAGATTGATGCAATTTTCCTTCATAACATCGTGGGTCTTCTCGAACTAGGTAATCGTTAACCTACAGTTCGAGCCATGGAGGGAGTGCTAGTAGGTTGTGGCAGGGCTGTTGTACACACCTTTCCCTCAATGTCTCTATTAGTCATGCATGACCCCTCTACTCCACATGTGAGTCTAGTCGGAAAGATATCGTCAGCCCGCATCATCAACGAATCATGTCATAAATAAAATCCATAATCATAACATCTAATCAGATGCACATAAGTTATATATATTCAATAGTCAAACCCCAATACTCCACTCCCTGACTCGATCCAGAGTCCAACGGTTTCATCGATGCCTCTACATCCTCGAGGTCCAAAACCCTGCACACAAAGGAGAACCGAGTCCATAGAACCTGTCTATATCAATACAACAAAATACCATGTGATCTTATCCATAATGTCTCATAATCATAATCAAATTCCCAATAGTATAAAAATTCGGATCACTTGCAAGAAAGTGTCCTCAAAGAATAAGTTTGCTCGGTGCGGGAAAGAGTGGGATGTTACATACATCTCCTCCTGGTATAAACTTCGTCCTGAAGTTTCATAGTATATAAGTGCCCAAATAATTTGTATCACAGTACCATAAGTCTATCTATCCAAAAAAATGGAAATTGTTGGCGCATATCATATGCGTCCTTCGAGGTCACCAAGTGCGGACTATAGTTGTCCCACTGGACCTTGACCTCATCTATTGTTTGACGTCATAGCTATCAAATGCGATGATCCAAGATGAGGATCATCTCAGCCGTGAGCGCACCCTCATCCGACACCCTCAAGGTGCTCAAGTCCAAACATCTGTAGGATCACTAATCATAATGTCTCAAACAGAGACGTGAAAGACATCGTGCATACGCCTCAATAATTAGGCAAGGATAGTCAATAGGCCACAGGCCTCTACTTTCCACAATCTCGTAGGTTTCCACAGACCTAGGATATTGTTTATCACTTTTTCCAAAATTGATCTAACTCTTGTGTGGTTTTACCCGCAAGAAGACTTGATCGCCAACTTCGTATCTATGGTCTACACAGTGCGCATCGACCTAACTCTTTTTTCAATCATGCACTTCTTTGATCCTTTGTCTTATTGTTTGCATTTGATTTTCCATTTCTTGGATCGCTTATAGTCCCACTAGGACCCTATCCTCAAGCCGATCCCAACTCAAAGGCATCCAACACAGTCACCCATAAAGGAACTCAAAAGGTGCCATCTTAATGGTGCTTTGGTAACTATTGCTATGAGTGAATTCTACCAGTCGCAAGAATTCTTCCCAATGCTTTTGTTGGTCCATTACGTACATGCGCAACATGTCTTCCAATATTTGGTTTGTTCATTCCGTCTACTCATCAGTCTCCAGGTGATACACAGTACTAAAGTTAAGTTGGGTCCCCAAGTCCTCTTGGAAAGTAGTCCAAAATCATCTAGTAAATACCGATCCCCGATCAGATATAATCCTCTTAGGTACGCCATGCAACCTTAGAATATCACTAATGAAAATTCTAGCTATTTCAGGTTCTTGATACGCCATACACACAGGAATAAAATGATCACTCTTCATTAGAGTGTAGACTACAACAAAATCGAGTCGTCTTTCCTTGCCATCAATGGAAATCCAACGATGAAATCCATCGAAATGACCTCCCATTTTGACTCTAGAATAGCATGTGGATGTATTAATCCTGTTGGATGTCTATGTTCAGCCTTTACTTTCTGACATTCTAGACATCTGCCCACATAGTTGACTATGTCTGCCTTCATTCCTTTCCAAAAGAATAAGGGTTTAAGGTCCGCCCTCATGTTCGTGACTCCCGGGTGAGCCATGTATACTTCTATGTGAGCCTCGTTTAGGATCAAACTCCTCAACTTGTCGTTCGGTGGTACGTAAATATGATTTTTAAACCTCAATAGTCCACTTTCGTCAAATGTAAATCCTTCAAATCTTGGTACCATCATTGTGTTTTGTCTGATAAAATCCTTGACCTCTTTGCACCACTCATCGTCGCACTGTAAAGTTGGAATCTTTTCATGTAGATTGGTAACAACGAAAAAGATGTGTGGTCTCTGAATCAATGCATCTGCCACTCAGTTCACTATTTTTTTTATGTAAGAAATCTTGAAATCATACTCGCTAAGCGATTCCTACCAATGTCGTTGTCGCGTGTTCAGGTCTCTTTGATAAAAGATGTGTTGTAGTCCACAGTGGTCTGTCTTTAGTTCAAATTTCCATCCAAAAAGGTAGTGTATCCAAATATTCAAGGCATATACAATGGCTAACAACTCCAATCATGCGTCGCATAGTTCTCCTCATGCCTTCTCAGTTTCCTCGAGATGTAGGTGATCACTCGACCGTCTTGCATCAAGACTCCACCTAAGCCTTCCTTGGATGCGTCAGTGCATACCAAGAAGTCTGCATCCATGTCACGGACCTTTAGTATCAGTGTTGTTGTAAACAACTCCTTGAGCCTCTAAAATGCTTCTGCGCATTTCTCAGCCTAAACAAACTTCTTGTTCTTCTTTTGCAATTTCGTGATCGTATTTTCTATCTTCAAAAATCCCTCGATGAACCGTCGATAGTATCCTGCTAAACCCATGAAGATACGCACTTCTGGGACATTCATTGGCACAGGACATTCCATAATATCCTCAACCTTTGTTGGATCCACGATGATACCTTCGTCAGAGATGACATGCCCTAAGTAGTGAATCTTCGATTGATAAAACAAGCATTTGGAAAACTTCCCATACAATGTGTGCTCTCGTTGACACTGTAGTACCAAGCACAAGTTTTCATCATGCTCCTCCGTCATCCGAGAGTAAATCAAAATATCATCAATGAATACTTGGATGAACTTACCCAAGTACTCGCGGAACACCCCGTTCATCAAACTCATAAATACCCTAAGGGAATTTGTCAGTCCAATGATAAAACAATAAACTCATAATGTCCAAACCTCATCTTAAAGGTGGTGTTAGGGATGTCATCCCCTTGATTTGTAGCAGGTGATACCTTGATCACAAATTGATCCTTGAAAACATTGTCGTACCCTTCATCTGATCGAACATATATTCAATCCTCGGCAATGGATGTTGACTCTTGATCGTTGCCATGTTCAATTGACGGTAGCCAATGAAAAGTCTCTACGACCCATCCTTTTTTCATATGAAAATAACAGGCGCACCCCACAGTGACACACTCGGATGTAAAAGTACTAGGTCCATCAACTCCTTCGATTTCATTCTCAACTCCTGTAACTTCGAGGTCGACATACGATAAGGCATTCTCGTTATTGGTTCAGTCCCTAGTTTTATGTCTATGGTAAACTCCAATTCCCTCTCCAGTGGTATCCCAGGTAACTCCTTCAGAAAGACGTCTGCAAACTATCTCACCACCGAAAGGGTTTTCTAGACCTTCTATTACTCCCTTATCATTTAACACAAGGATCGCATAATGATTTCATCCCTTGCGCATGTTATTCCGTAGCTACAAGGAAGAGATGAACCTCAGGGAAACTCCTTGGTTACAACCTACAATCGCGCGCCTCTGTCCCTCATCATCAACCAAGCTCAACTGTTTCATCTTATAGTTGAGTATCGCCTCATGCAATTCCAACCAGTCCATACCAATCACGACATCATAAGATCCTAATATCATGACGTACAAATTGTCCCTGGTGACAAAATCTCCTAGGTTAAGGGTACAATCCATAACCTTTCTTCCAACCTTCTGTTTGACTCTTGAAGCCATCTCTACAAAGCTAAACTCCCTTGTTCGACTGCCTTTACCTTAATCCCTTTTAGCAATGCACCAGATATGAAACTCTCGGCAGCACCAGGATCTATCAAATACTAAGGGTCTAGTCAACGACGCTACCTGATGTCTCAAGTACAGTTGACTGGTGCTCTACCTGGTTTTTATTCATAGCTGCATGAATCCAATGGGCCTTGCCCAAAACTCCCATGGTAGTGGTTCCAGCTGATCCATATGCTCTGGCCCTTTCCTTTGGGCAGTAATGCTGGTAATGTGGCTCCCCACAATCTAACACACTTTCTTCGGTCCAGTATTCCTGGTACCCGAAGTAGAAGTTGAATTCTTAGAATAAGATCAAACTCAAACTTCTTGACCTTAAGTTTTTTGGGTAATTTGGTACGGAGCATACTGAAGTAGGTCCAAAATGGGCCTCGTTCTTGGGCACCGTGAGGCTACCTTGTCGCAAGGTGTCAAATTCATTGAGCTGATGCTCAACGCATTCCTCAGAAAGATACCTCTCCTGGAACCGTTCCCCGAACATTTCCCATGACACATCGTCGATGTCCATGTTCCAAAGTGGTAGGAGCGTCTTCCACCATAGAAGAGCGCTCCCCTTCAGTCGAAATACCCCCATGAGAAGCTTCATGTTGGAGGTCATAATCATGAATCATGAAGCACAATGCGTATCTCTACAACCGTGCCTCAACAACGCAGCCATCTGTGACACTTGTGGACTTGAGAACTCAACTCTCTCGAGTTCTCGGTGGATTTTAATGGTAATAGCTAGGGTGAGCTATGGACCCTCAGGGGTACAGGTGCCCTAGCCTCATCTCAGTAACTATGGTGAATCAAGTCCCTTGACATTACCTGGAAAGGCCTTGTCAGGCCATCATCATCCCTTACTACAAGCGAATCCAACCCAAGGACTTGTTCTTCCCCTTGGGGGTTCGACTCCGAGGGTGAAGGAACCTCTGGAGGCGTCACACCTCCTTCCATGGCAATACATTGTGAACCTCCAAGGCATCCTCTAAATTCGATCACGACATCGGCCCGTTAAGGTTTTTAATTAATGTAATGATTAATACTCATGGGTTCACTACAATGGAAAGCTTGGCAATCCAAGGTCGTAGGGTTGAACTCGCTCTGATACCATATATAATGACCCTTTTGTTATAACTGTAAGCAAAGCGAAAAGTGCATTTTTTTTTCTTTTTATGCAGGAACGTAACAAAAACAACAATAAAACCACACAGCCCGACGACGAACACCACACACGCAGATCATGCATCATTCAACAATGACTCAACCCACTTAGCACATCGTGAAACTACTTGAAACATGCGAAAATCAAAGACAGAGAGAAACAACTACCCTCCTGAAATGAATATGACTTTTCCTACAAGCTAAAGGACTACACCCACCAACCCAACACAATGGCCTCGACGGCCAATAAATAGAACCCCTATGGTGCGCAACCTGATGCTTGAAGGCATTACAATCCCTAACACCAACAACAATCTATAGTGACAAACTCCCATGATGGGAAGCACAAACTCCTACTAGTTGTCACTTCACTCTGTCTGTTAGGTTGCGCATTGATCCCCTCCTTAGAATTCACGCGGTCGCCCAGTGATAGGTATGAAAACAACTAGAACACAACAACAAAACTGGACCCTCAACACAAGCTAAAACTCAATGTGTTAGGAGATCAAGGACTATATGAACACCTAAAGACTAACCCTAGCACTCAACGATGAGTCAACAATATGACTAGGACAATCAAGAAACACAACAAATTCCTTGTGCAACAAAATCAATCTTCACACCTTGAATAAAATTGTTAAGGTACATATCCTTTAAAATAAAAAAGGAAAATAAGGATAGTGGCAATATCGTTAATAAGGTTGGCACAAGATAATGGTTAATACAACTATTTTACAATAAAAATAAATACTGAGGTCACTTCCCCAACTCAAGCTTGGGGTGACATGCCTCACAATTCTCCCAAGACTCCATCATATTTCATAGGTTAAGGTTAACATATGATCAATAAAGTTAGTAATAAAATATAGTGGCACATTAACCTTATTAATATATATAACCCCTAAACATTAGCAAAGGATAAGGGCTAATATATATCGGATATCATTGTTAAAGGTTAACAAAATATAGCGGTTTTATAAACCAATACACTATCCTTAAAGGATTAGTGATAAAAGAGTTTATAAAAGGATTACAATAAGCATAGCTATCGACCAATCAATATTATTGTCAGACACTGCCCATAAACATTAAAATCATTGTGTAAATGTGCATCATTGTGCAATGCATACATTCGTTGTGTAATACAAGGAGATGTAAATGTTGTAAGCTATAAGATTCATGATGTATTATTTAGATAAAGGCTGCTATGGTTCAAGTAATAAGGTTGTCTATTAATTAAAAATCTGTTGTCGATTAATAAAATTTGTTTTCTATTATATATAAAGTCGTTGTCAAGTAATTGGTTTCCATTAAAAGGATTTAACCATTTTAAATTATGTATACATGTCTTATCATCAAGGAAATCATCAACTCGCTGCCTAGATATATAGCTTGTTTGGGAATCAAGGAATGAACCAAAATGCTCTCTAGAAATTGCTATCCACCATACTGTCAAATGAATAAACACTGTCCAATCAAATTAAATTGAAGTCGATATGTATTAACACTTCTAAGTATATTCACCATAAAAATGGGCAATAATCGTAGAGGTAGATTTTCCCTTAAAATGCATTGAAAACGAAGATTAGTTTCACCAGGAAAAGTGGATGCAAAATCCGTGCAAGTATCACGAATGCGTAGGGTAAGATATGGGGATTTTTCCATGAAAAAGGTGGTGGGTAAGCTGGGTAAAACTCCCAACACAAAAGGAAACGTCCAGACACAAAGGAAAATGCCTAGACACAAAAGGAATATGCCCAGACACAAACGAAAACGCCCAGACACAAAGGAAGACGCCTAGGCACAAAGGAAAACACCCAGACACAAAAGGAATATGCCGAGGCACAAAGGAAAATGCCCAGACATAAAGGGAATATGCCCAGGCACAAGCAAAATGCCCAGACACATAGGAATACACCTAGGAACAAAGGAAAACGCCCAGACAGAAAAGGAATACACCCAGGCACAAAGGAAAATGCTGAGTAATTTAAAGTTGTTATAAAGCCATTAAAACCGCAGGCATTATTTTTACCATTGTCCTTTAACTGCTCAAATAACTACAGTCCCTTTAAAAAGTGAAAAATGGATCGTTGTCTCAATTAATGCATTGACTGCTAGGCACAACCATATTCTATATTTTTACTCCACAATAATTATTATTCAACAGTATTGAAACTAAATAAATATTGAATGATTAATGTTCTGGTAACAATTCATAATCATAAAAATAAAAAAGTATCATATCTACATCTAAATATTAACGCATACAGACCATTATCTACTGAAATATTAGCGCAGACAGGCAATATATCTACATCAAAAATCTACATTGAAATATGAACGCAAACAGACAATATACATCTGTAAATTATATGCAAAAACGTATTATAATTATGCTGTCCAATTGAATTTGCCGAGTTTTATTGCAGTCAACAGGGTAATGAAAATCGTGGTTCTAAAGCTGAGTTGTTAATAAAAAATGCAGTCCCAACAGTAAAAACAAAAATCCTCGAAATTGCACTCAATCGGGTAATGTTTGCAGTAAAAAATGAAGATTGCAGAGTATCCCAAGTAATATCTCCAGCCAATACACCCCCAAAAAAGGCAGTCCAGAATAATTTATAGACTGTCATTTGAGTGGGTAATTACACAAGCTAAATTCATCAAAATATTAATGTGCAGAGATAAAGTCATAGAGAAAAGCCATACCAAATGTATAAAAACCACACAGTAAATTTGCTAGGAAAGGCATTAAAAATGTAGACAATATTTTATTAAAAACGCATGGATCATTTCATCAAACACAGAGGGTAATAATCAGATCATGGAAGGAAAGGATAAACAATCGCAGAAGTACTCATTCGCAAAAGGCGCAATGCAATCCATCAACCAGGAACAATCAATAGGGGTAGACAGCTGGGTAAACAACCTTCGCTCGTCATCCACGCATAGAAGTAGGGCATTAGAATCTATAGGTCACTATGCACTGAAGTGACGACCGTTAATTTTTCTCCTGGCCGACTTCTCAGGCGAGGACTCGTGAACTAAGGATGGGGACGAAGTAAAAAAAATCACAACTCATCACAACAAATTAATAAAACTAGTAGGACAGTCATTCGGGGATCGAATCCCAAGGGAATCAAGTCAAGTAGTGATCTTAAGGATATGGGAAAATTAAGTTCTCAATCAAAATGCTAAGTCCAACACCTTCTTTACACAGTTAAAAGTACAAAAATGAAAGCGTAAGGTCAATAATATGTCGAATAAAAGTAATTGTATCATAGCCCAAGTCATCTTCTCTGAGTTGTTGTCCCGCGTGCTCCATGCAACTCCCGCTTGTCGACCGATGAGACTTCATCGGTACCTCCTAGCCAATGCTAGGGGTACTCTTCTTCCCCCTTAGCCCCCCAAGCCACAAAGAGGCCACACACACTAAACCAGAGAACAACTAGCTCCCAGCTCGCCTCGCAAGGTCAAGCTACCACTTCTCACCGAGTAGGTATCCCAACTCCCACAAGCTAAGTCAGTCAAGTCCAAAATTCTACAACGTAACCTTACGCATAACCCAAGAGATCCATCTTTCTCCTCATCTGTCCTTTATATAGAATTTCTAAGTCACTTCTTTCCCAAATTCTCATTTAATTTATTATTCAATAATTTAATTCAGAAAAATCCTCCCCAGACATGTTTCACCCATCCCCTTCGTTGCACTAGAAATTAATTTCATTAATTATTTAATTACTCTTATTTCCCTCACCCACCTAAAATCATTCCTAGAATCACTCCTAGGTGTCCCCATATTCCCTTACACAATTGAATGTCTTTCCCCCTTATTAATTTACTAGTTGAGTTCAATTTAGAAAGTTCTTAAAGGCAAGATTCCTTGCTAAGTTGGTCATTTTTCTTTTTCTTTATGTTTCCCCGTTTTTCCCTTAGTTTCCTAATTTTTTTAAATTTCCCTCTTTCTCTTTTTATCTAAACTCAAATTAGTAAGTCTAGAAAATTATCTTTTTCCCCTTTTTCTTCTTTTTAATTAATTAATTTTAATTAGTATGTGTAACAAAACAATCATTTCCCTTTTAAAATTTTAAATTCCTCATATAATTTGATTTCAATAATTTAATGAAGTTTCTTACCCCATTGTCGTCACATGTTTAATGATTATTAATATTACTATTATTTTACCACAAGTATTACTTTAGACCTATATTTTAAATTTCGAGGTTGGGCGACATTTTATAAGGGAAATTGTTTTTAAAACTTTCTTATCACATTATTCGTTCTAAGGCCATATAGGTTTATTCTCTTGTTAGTTAACAATGCTACGTGCCCTTCAAGACGCACTAGGTGCTTCAATGGTGTCACTCTCCTCATTTTGTTTCCCTTGTGTGATGTGCCCTTTAGGACGAACTACCTGATCCAAGGGTGCCACTCGCCGCTTTCCTTTTTTCTTTCGCGGCATTCCATTCAAGATGAACTACGTGATCCAACGGTGCCACTTGCCTCTTGACTAGCTTGGTAGACATCAAAAACCCCTGGAGTCGATACTCCACCAGGTGATCTTGTGGAAGACTAAAGGCCTCTAAGAAATAAGGCCCCTGCCTTATTGCGCACCCTTTAGATTCATCGCAAGTGATTGTCACAGTCTTCCCTCACAACATTGTGGGTATTCTCGAACTAGGTAATCCTAAACCTACAGTTCAAGCCACAACAGGAGTGCTAGTAGGCTGTGGTAGGGCTGTTGTCCACAACTCTCCCTCAACATCTCTGGTAGTCATGCGTGACCCCTCTACTCCACATGTGAGTCTGGTCGACAAGCTATCATCAGCCTACATCATCAACGAATCATGTCAGAAATAAAATACATAATCATAACATCTAATCAGATGCACATAAGTCATATATATACAATAGTCAAACCCCAATAGTCCACTCCTTGATTCGATCTAGAGTCCAAGGGTTTCATTGATGTCTCTACATCCTCGAGGTCCAAAATCCTGCACACTCAGGAGAATCGAGTCAATAGCACTTGTCTATATCAATACATCAAAATAACATGTCATCTTATCTATAATGTCTCATAATCATAATCAAATGCCCAATAGTATAAAAAGTCGGATCACTTGCAAGCAAGTTTCCTCAAAGAATAAGTTCGCTTAGTGCGGGAAAGAGTCGGATGTTACAGTCACAAGAAAGAATTCTAATGGTTAAAAGGAGAAAAATTCATTACATTTGATGATAAAACAAAGAAAAAACACTGCCAATGAACATACCACATGAATCCCTAGATAACAACTGCAACTTTTATATATTATTACAGTAAAAAATGTACACTAGCTTCCAAGCTATCACATATCCAATGTCCAACAATTTTTTTTATTTCATTGGGTGTAAATATATATTAAAACAATATTTCCTCATCCAAGGGTTCGAATCGCTCATGATAGGAACTGTTTACAAGGATATCTCCAATAATACACAAAGCTAGGGAGGTTAAAACAAACTCCCAATTTTAGCTCAACTGCCCTTGAATAGCATTAATGACCATCAAATTTACATAAATTTTACATTCACCAGATATGTTGCACTTAGTTACATCATGTAAATACATAATATGAGTAATTACATCACCAAGTTTTGATTTTGATCCAATAAATTCAAAATTTCACTTTTTTGCAAAAATTGCAGTAAATTTAGCACAAGGGCATCGTTTGTTTGGAGGGGATTTTAAGGTTGCTTATGTGCATTGATTTTATGAAATGATTATTGGAGGAGGTATATGGGAATGTTTAGAAGACACCTGCACCATTAAACTGGCAAAAATTCATCTGCATGACTTCCAAAACTTTAATCTCCCAAGATGACTCTAAAAGCGCAGCGAAGGTCTTGAAAAAGTGGCAAAGGCCTGTTTTTTAGCATGTTTTTTGGATTTTTCTTCAAAAATGTGATCTAAAATGGCCACCAAGGTATATATATGTGAAGTAGAGGTCAATATCTGTCAAATAATATAAATTTTTAATCATTTAAAGCCTTTGAGAGAAAGCGCAACGTGAGCTCAATGTGTTTCTGTACATTCGAAAATTGCCAAATTTATGGGTTTTCTTGAAAAATAGGGCTCAAAGATGGATCAATATCTCTCTAACCATAAATATTTTTACAAAACTGAGAGAATCTTTTGTTCTTGGGTATTTTTGGAATGCAAAACTCGTCCCGATTTCAAAACTACATTCCCATTTATTCACAATACGATTTTGAAGTTGGTCATTAAATGTTGCAGAAGAGCAACGTGCTCATAGTAGAAACACATTGTGGTCTTTAAGAGGATGTTTGGAGGCCTTCCCAGAGGATTAATGGACTGAAAGTGGTATGTTTGGAAATATGAGGATGTATAGTACATAATAGAGTCATTAAGAATTGAAAACCCCTGCTCCAAACCCATGAAAAACGGATTTGAAGTCAAGTTGTCCAAAAGTGAAGCCACCCACCTATAGCAACTTTATTTTGGGAATTTCTCTTGAATCATAAAACCCGTTCACAAACTGAAGGAGGTTTTTGTTCCTTGGTTTATTATTGACAAAAAAAACTTTCACTTTGGTCAAATTCATCTTCATTTGGTTAGAAAATTATTTTAAAGAAAAATTGTCCCTATGTACAACAAATGACCTCAAAACCCTAAAAGTCATGCCAATCAACTCCTTCATTTTGGTCTCTGATGTTTTGTCTCTCTGATGTTTGGTGTATATGATGTCTGATATCTGATGTTTGGTTTCTCTGATGTTTGGTGTCTAATTTTCAAAGAGCATATTTAGTCACTGGTGACTGACATGAACTAACATGTTGATATATGATTTTTTTAATAATTAGATTCCATTCCACCATTAAAATAATATTGATGATGATTGATTTAGTAATTATATTTCTCTTGAGCCATGATTACTTAATACGTGAGATTGATCGTTGATCTAAATTTGTATCATCTTGATTTTATTGGTGGGATTTAGATACCTCCTTGTTCCTCAGAAAAATCACCATCCCTGAGACCTTAAGTGGTCAAAATCAATCGGATGAATCCTGGGCTTGAGCGTTGCTTATGTGTCCTGGAGATCCTAACCTTGCAAGGTAGGTTGGGTGGGTAGTTATTTTAATATTTAGTGTCAGTTTGATCATTACTTATATTTTTCTTGAGTTGAAAGTGATGTGTTGAACTGCATCGCTATTTACGTTTATGCGTTGAACATGAGTCATTGTTATTTAAGTTAATGTGTTGGCCTTGTGTCTTTATTGACCTGATCACATGTCGCTTGTAATTATATGATTATGATGTCATATTATTATGCGTTTCTATAATTCCCTAATGCTTAAAAAAATAAATTACCTTGTACTTCATTTATTGTCTTAATGGAGGGAGAGACGTTACATATGGTATCAGAGTGGGTTCAACCCTACGACGTGGGAATCATTACGCCTTCCAATTTACTAAAAAAATGATTAATAACTTATCGCTAATTAAAATGGAAATTGTCCGTGTTGGTAATGCTGGATAGACGATGCCACGAAGGTTCACGACATGGTGCTAGGTGAAGAGGTACGATGCCTCCAATTTCATCCTCACCAGAGGAGTCTAAACCCAAAGGAGAAAAACAAGTCATTGGCCAGGAGAAGATTGATGAGGGGGATGTGGTTGGTCTAACGAGGTCCTTCCAAAGGATGTCAAATGCCTTGATTAACCAACGAGATAGAGAGGAGGCCAAGGTGTATGTGCCCAATGAGGGTTCACAGTGCACTCCAGCTGGCAGTGGTAGCATTCATCAAGAACTCGAGAAGGTTAAGTTTCCCCAAGTTCATGGGTTGCACGGATGGCTCAGTCGTCAAGTCATGGTTGGAGAAAATGGCGATGTGTTTTCCCCTTCATTTCTATGCCTCCAACCTAAAGGAACACATGGTGGTATTCCACTTGAAGGGAAGCACTCTTCTATGGTGGAAGCCACTCCTACCCTAACTAAAAATGGTTGTCAAAGACGTTTCATGGGAACTATTCAAGGAATGGTTCTTGGATAGGTATCTGTCATAGGAATTTATCGAGCATCGGCGCAATGATTTCAATGCCTTATGACAGGGTGGTCGTACGGTATCAGATTTTGAGGCTCAATTCATGGACGTTCTTAAGTATGCTCCACACCTTAAAATTGGGAAGAAAAATGTCAACAAGGTTTTGTTCGGCCTTAACATCAATATTTGTGCAAGGGTGAGGATCCTAATGGCTCAGATGTTGCATGATACAGTCCAGAAGGACCTTCTCATTGAGGAAGAGCTGACTAGCAGGGGACAAGGCAGGACTCCTGCAAGACCAACTGAACAGATGATGTTAGGTGTGCAGCAAAATCAAACACCAGCTAGATACACATCAGGGTATCAAGATACATCGAGAGGATCCACGTTCATGACACCACGATGATCAGCTCCTCAACGAGGGACTCCATACAGAGACCATCGCATCAGCAACTGCATTGCTAGTAGTTGTAGCTTAGCCCTGTTCAATAGAACAAAACAGGACTACTAGACCGAAGACTAGGTGTTGGGCATGTGGAGAGCCACATTACCAAAAAGACTGTCTGGTTGAGGAGGGTCGAGCAGCTAGATCAATAGGACACATTATAGTTGGAGATTTTGGAAAGGCCCACAAGATACATGTAGTGGTAAACAACTGCTAGGATGAGCATCAATCCATTGTGCTAGAGACATTAGGCACAATTGCAAAAGAGTCTGCACAGAGGATGAAAGTTATACACAATATTAGTTCTAATTAAAATAGGTGAGGCAGAAGGATTGGAACACCTTATAGTAGTACGAGCATTGTTGATGTGTTTCCGGAAGATTTACCTAGATTGTCGCCCGTAAGAGAGTTGGAGATTAAAATCAACTCGAACCCTGGAACTGAATCGATAGCAAGAACACCTTATCATATGTCAACACCTGAGATACAAGAGTTGAAAATGCAACTAAAGGAGTTGTTAGACCTAGGACTTATACATTCGAGTGTGTCACCTTGGGGTGCACCTGTTATTTTCATAAGAAATAAGGATGGGTCGTTAAGGCTCTATATTGACTATCGTCAATTGAACAAGGCAACGATCAAGACCCAATATCCATTTCCAAGAATAGACGGTTTGTTTGATAAAATGAAAGGAGCGACGTATTTTTCAAGGATCGATTGTAGATTGGGTTATCACCAGTTACGAATTAAAGAGGAAGACATACCTACGAAAACTTTCAAGACGAGGTTTGGACACTACAAGTTTATCATCTTACTATTTGGACTGACAAACACCCCAGGGTGTTCATGAGCTTGATGAATGGGGTGTTACACGAATACTTGGACAAGTTTGTTCAAGTATTCATTGACGACATATTAATATATTCTCGGACGATGGAAGAACGTGAAGAACATTTGCACTTAGTATTACAGTGTTTACAAGAAACTATCGAAATGCACTCGAGATTCATTACTTAGGGCATGTTATATCTGGCGAGGGCATCACTATGAACCCAATGAAGCTAGACGTTGTTATGGAATGGCCTGCATTGAAAAATGTACCAGGAGTACACAACGTTTTGGTTTTAGCACGATATTATCGACGGGTCATCGAAGGTTTTTCAAAGATAGAAAATCCAGTCACGAAAGAAAAACAAGAAGTTTGTATGACCCAAGAAGTGCGTGGAATCATTTCAAAGGCTCAAGGGGATTTTGAAGACCGTCCCGATACTAAAATTCCCTGACATGGACATGGATTTCTTGGTATGTGTAGACACATCCAAGGGCGATTTAGGCAGAGTATTGATGCAAGACGATTGAGTGATCGCCTACATATCAATGAAATTAACAAAGCATGACGAGAACTATGCGACACATGATTTGGATTTATTGGTCATTGTGTATTACTAAAGAGTGTGGAGACACTATCTAATAGGATGGAAATTTGAACAATAAAGGATCATTGTGGAATGCAACCCATTTTGCGCAGAATGAATTGAACGCACAACAAAAGCATTAGTCAGATTTACTTAGCAAATATGATTTGAGATTAAGTACATTAAATGAATGATGAATAGAACGACAGATGCGTTGAGTCGAATACCATGCATATTCTCAGTGATACCTCTTTAGGTGAATCTTCGAGAAGGAATTCTAACTATGCAGTTCGACGATGACTGGTATAAAGAGGTTAAGGAAATTATCATACAAGACACCATGACAGTACCAAAGTTTGAAGGATATGCATTGGACAACGACAAATTAATGAGGTATAATAAATGGATTTAGGTATTGCCTAACGAAAAATTGAGAAATTTGATCTTAAGAGAAGCTCATAGAGCAGTATGCATGGCTCATCCAGGGGTCATGAAGATGAGGGAAAACCTTAAGCCCTTATTCTTTTGGAAGGAATGAAGGCAAACATAGTTAATTATGTAGCACGATGTCTAGAATGTCAGCAAGCGAAGGATGAAAATAGGAATCTAACAAGATTACTACAGTGACATGTTGTTAAGGAATCAGAATGTGAGGTCATTTCAATGGAATTTATTGTCGAATTTCCACCAGGGATGATTTTAAGGATGTAAATTTATATTAAAATGTAGAAACCTAGGCTAATATTACTAGTCCTTAATATACAAAATGTAAAATGTTTGGCTATAGTTTTTGTAAAAATATTCAAATTTCTAAGGATTTAATATAGTTTCTATAAACTTTTGGCAATTTTTAAGGTAAAATAATTTTTTTCTATGGAATTTTGGCGAATTGATTTTAGAAAAAATGGAAATTAACGAATTTGTTTTTTGGAAAAAACATGGAAAATGAGGCCAGTTGTGAAATTTAGCCCCTAAAATCATCTATGATTGTCATTGGCGGAAAGGAGGAACAACTTGATTTTCATGGTAGTTGTCACTCTGATGAAGAGTGCACATTTTATTATTTTGCGTGTGACGTATCAGGTGCCAGACATAGCTAGGGTTTCTATTAGTGAGATTGTAAGGTTACATGGTGTACCGAGATGGATTGTATCTGATCGAGGATCAATGTTTACAGGACGATTTAGACTAGTTTCCAAGAGGCCTTGGGAACATAACTAAACTTTAGTACAACATATCACCCTAAGACAGACAAACAGATAGAAAGAACATACCAAATTTTGGAGGATATGTTGCATATGTAGGTGATGGACCAACGTAAGCACTGGGAAGAGTTTTTGATAGTTGTAGAGTTTTTGTACAAAAAAAACTATCGAGGTACCATTAATATGGCACCATTGATTTTATTTACATGTGACCATGTTGGACGCCATTTAGTTGGGATCAATGTAACGACCCCCAATCATTACGACTACACGCGAATCAGAAAGTGCAATTTTTTTTTTTTTTAGGCAAGAAGGGGATGACGACTACAGTAACCAAAGAACTGATGAAGAACACAAGCATGTCATCCAGGCAACAGGAAAATAAGACTCCATGCCTTGGGCACAAGGGAAACTGGGCAAACATGCATAGAACACAAAGGAGGAATGACTATCCACCCGATGCAAATAAGGCATGCCTACAAGCTAAGGGACAACATCCCCCTCCCGATGAAACAAAATTGACAAACAAGACTAGAACCTCAAGGTGCATGAACCCATTGCAAGAGAGCATTCTACCCATGGGCTAAATAACATCTTACAACACTTGAAAACACCCACACAGAATGCAATGACTCCGACAAAGTTCTCATTCATTGCTATCCAATAGGGTGTGCCATGATCCCCTCATCAGGAATCATGTCGTCCCCAGGTGATAGACATGTCCATAAATTGGCACAACACATCCTATCTGTATTGAGGACTCTATATAAATCCGACGTGCTAGGATGAAACAATGGACAAGGAGACTTCACCCACACCCCAAGCAACGAGTCGGTAAGACCCAGGAAGATGTCAACAAGAAAACGCAAGCTTTTACATGACCATGCAACAACCCAACCCAACCCATTCATCTAGTCTGATGTGGATAATTACAATTTAATTTTATCATTAAATGCACTCTAACTTAGAAAGTGTATCTTACCTTTAGTCAAGACTCACCAATCTCATTTAATCATTAAATTCAAATTAATTTGGGCAATTCTAAATTAATCCCAACATTGCAATCTTACTAGCAATGACATCATATGAAAACATTAACCATTTCAAGGTGGAATGCTACAATGAAGCACTTATCAACACCTTAAATTACATCATGTTGTCTATCTATACTAATCACACCAAAAGACATTTGTCTATGAACATCAGAAAAAAACTCTGCTAAGAAGTGACAATGCCATTAAATCCATATACATTCAATGAGAAACTAAAACCATATATGTATAATTAGATTTACTTCCATATGTATCTAATAAGATTTACTTCCTTATGTACTAAATGAGAATTACTTCCATATGCACTTAATAATATTTATTGCCATATGTATTAAATAAGATTTACTGCCAGGTAAAGTAAAACTCAAAGGTAAAAGTAAAACTCAAGCAGAATCCCATATCTGGTTGTCTAAAAAGGTGAGAAGTTGTGTAAAGTAAATGTGAATTATCATGACTGTAAAACTATGGTGTAATTACAAAATGGCTGACAATAAATCGAAACGTGTGTAGTTGAAAAGTCACCACATGATCTAAAATAAAATGCCATTGAATATATGATACGTCTTACTCAAATTATGAATTGACGGTCAAATAAAATGAAATGGCTAAAACACAGATAAGGTAAGGGCGTCATAGCCAATCGTACAAGTTAGCAGAGGTATGGTTTCTTAGAAAATCGTAGTGTCACAGCAGAGGCAAGGCATCAAGGTTACAATCGCAGTCACATTAAATAGATATTTTGGGCTCAACAAAACATAGGCTTAAATAGATATTCTGATTTCCTCAAGGAGAATCACGTTGGCAAAACATCTTTAGCGAATTTAATCCACAAGAATATATAAAGACGCAGTCAACATTTAAGGAAAATAGTGGCCATTCAACAATAAATGCAATCATCATTAAAAGGCAATTTCGTGGTCATTCCAGCGGAAAACTCAGTCATTAATTAAGGGAAAATTCATGGTATTCCAACAGCAAACCCAGTCAACATTTAAAGGAGAAATCGTGGTCCAAAATTAAGAATGACATTAACAATATATAAAATGTTGGGCGTACTTAAGGAATTTTTAGCAAAACGGTTTAAGAAAATAAGTCTTTGTGCATACAATTAGAGAAAAACGTGAGCCCTACAAACTGTTGGGTGAATGATAATCAATTAAAACTCCGTTAAATTACAACGTTGCTAACACAACATGAAACATAGTTTTCCAAGGAAATTTCACTATTAGTTAACATGAGTTTACTGCCCTAAATGTTAAAACAATGCAGTCATTCGACAGATAGATTCGTTGCCATTCCGGTTATAAAAATTGTTGTCCAAAATCCAAATACAATCGATGTCCAACAAGAACATTCGATACACTACCACATGATTTTCTATCAAAATGACAACGTTGTCTAAAACTCGAAACAGTTTATGCTTATATAATTTGCTCATTGTAAAATCATACATGAAAAAAATATAGAATTGTAGATCGCAGTCACCATGTAAAATGGCAGTCAATAATTAAGAATCTCAGTCAGTAAAATAAAGAAATCACAGTCCATACACCAAACAAATGCTAGGATTAGTGTAATAATGGAGATGAATCAACAATAAAATGCAGACAATAGTAAGAGAAGTGAAAAGATCCAAGGGAGAAGTCATTTAAATGACCGCAGAGGTTCTATGAACCCAAGCGCAGAGAAAATCCTAGGTTAATCCCTTAAGGCACAGAGACAAAAAAACAAGTGCAGAGATAAACGAACAAGGATGCAAGGAGATCCATATGCAGAGGTACCTTTTGCTAGAGGGCGCAAGAAAAACAATTAGCCAAGGACAAACAACAGAGGTAGATGGATTAAAAGAACATCATTTGCTCATCATCCATGCATAGAAAAGTAGGGCATTGAGATCCATAGGTCTATTAACGTCGAAGTGATGACCATAGATCAGGCTCTTGGCCGACTGGTCAGGCAAGTACTGATGAGCTAGGGACAAAAGGAAAAAAAACCGCAATCATCAAAAATAAATATACCAAAGGGAGGTTAAGACATGTCAGGAATCGAAGGCCATGGGAGTCAATCAATCATCAAGCTAAAGTCTATGGAAAAAATCCAGTCACCAACTAGAATGCTAAGACAATCATTTTTGTTACCCAAATAAACATGCAGATCTAAAAGTGTAAATCATACTAACAATCTACCATGCAAAAATAAAGGAAGTGTATCGTTTCCCAATCACCTGCTCCGAGTTGATGTCCCACGTGCTTCGTACAATTCCCTCTTTCTGATCGATAAGACTTTACCGGTACCTCCCAGCCAACGCTAGGGGTACTCTTCTTCCCCCTTAGTCTCCCAAGACATAAAGGGGCCACACACACTATCCAAAGAATCAGCTAGATCCCAGCTCACCTTGCAAGGTTGAGCTACCACTCCTCACCGAGCTAGGTATCCTAACCCCCATAAGCTAAGTCGGTCAAGTATAGATTTTTGCAACGTAATGTTACCCAAACAGAAGGGATCTCTCTTCCTCCTCCTCCCTCCTTTATTTAGATTTTCTAAGTTAGATACTTTCCCAAAATCCCTTTTATTTTACTGTTCATTAATTTAATTCATAATAATCCTCCTCATACATGTGTCACCCATCCCCTTCATTCCTCCAAAAACTAATTTCTTTAATTAATTAATTACCCTTATTTCCCTCACCCACCTAGAGTCATTCATAGAATCTCTCATAGGTGTCCCCATATTCCCTTACATGTTTTAATGACTTTCCCCATTATTAATTTGCTAGTTCAGTTTAATTTAGAAGGTTCTTTAATGCTAGATACCTTACTAAGATAGACTTTCTAATTTTTCCTTGTGTTTCCCCTTTCTTTTTATGTTTCTTGCTTTTTCCTAGTTTCCTAATTATTGTGGATTTCCC
>JZKD02S1008167.1:101602-117004 GCA_000966675.3 Picea glauca
AAGAAGATAAGTGTATTACTTTGTTATGTTCTTTTCCAGACTCTTGGGATAATCTGGTTGTAGCAATTGGTAGTACCAGTCAATCTACATTGAAGTATGAGGATGTAGTTTCATCCTTGTTATCTAAAGAGATGAGGTGGAAAAGTATGGATGGTCATAACACAGATGCTTTATTTGTAAGAGGTCATACCCAAGACAGGAATCTCGGTAAGCCTTCAGGGGGGAGATTTAAATCTACAGGTAGATCTAAGTCTCCAAGAAAATCTTTGAGGAAATGATGGAAGTGTGGTAAAATAAGGAATTATAAGAAAGATTGCAAGTCCAAGAAGGTTGAAAAACCAAAGGGATTTGATAGTACCTCTTCCACAGAAGCAAAAACCTCCATTGAAGAAGGAGGTGATGTTTACCTAGCATCTACAAGTACACATGCAGACCGCGATGTATGGTTGATCGACTCGGGTGCCTCATACCATATGACTCCTCATAGGGAGTGGTTCTCTGAATATGAAAAATATGATGGTGGTGATGTATTCCTAGGAGATGACTCGACAACAAAAATCTTGGGACGTGGAAGGGTTAAGTTGTTACTAAAATATGGAAGGATTAGAACCCTCCCTGGGGTTCTGCACGTTCGAAAACTTTCCTAGAGCCTAATATCTGTAAGCAAGTTAGATGATGCAGGAGTGGATATTTTATTTGGAAAGAACACTTGCAAGATGGTACGAGGGACAATGGTGTTGATGAGGGGAGTTTGGTGTGGAACTCTATACAAGTTGTTGGGAAGAACTTATACTAATGGGTGTAACATTTCTGTTATCCTTGAGCAGACAAATAAAGAATAAAAGACCAATATCATCCCTGAAAACAAGACCATGTTGTGGCATCAAAGACTAGGGCATATTGGAGAAAAGGGCCTTTGAAAACTACACAGTAAAGGCATGGTTGAAAGTATGTCTAATTGCACTCTGGATTTTGATTTATGTGAACATTGCATATATGGTAAATAGAATCGAGTAAGATTCTCATCTAGTGTTACAAGAGTAAAGGGGATCTTAGAGTTGATACACAATGATCTGTTTGGACCTATTCCTGTTACATCCCTAGGTAAATCTGTGTATTATGTTTCATTCATAGAAGATTTTTCATGGAACACATGGATTTATTTTCTTAGAAAGAAACCTGAGGTATTTGATAAATTTAAAGAGTTTAAGGCTCTGGTAGAAAATCAGATAGAGAAGAAAATAAAGGTATTGAGAACAGATAATGGTGGAGAATTCTGCAGAAATGAATTCGAAGAATTCTGTAAGAAGTGTGGTATAGCAAGGAAGAAGACTACTCCATACACTCCTCAATGGAATGGAGTTGCAGAAAGGATGAACAGAACACTGATGGAAAAGTTAAGGAGCATTCTTGGCAGTGTCGGTTTAGGACAAGAATTCTGGGTAGAAGCAGTGGGTACAACATGTTACCTGGTCAATCAATCACCTTCTTCAATGTTGGATGATAAAAATCCACACGAGGTATGGTCTACAAAGAAACCCTCTCTTGAACATCTTAGAGTGTTTGGTTGTGATGATTATGTACATGTTCCAAAGGAAAATAGGAGTAAGTTGGACAAAAAGGATGAAAAGTGTATCTTTATTGGTTATAAAGATGGTGTGAAAGGTTATAAGCTTTGGAACCCAAAAACAAAGAAGATTGTTTACAGTCGAGATGTTGTTTTCAGAGAAGTAAAAGATGTGTCCAAACAAGAATTCCTACCAATGCAAGATGAACATGAGAAGATAGAGCTTGAGTTGGATGATGTAAAATCTTAATCATCTGAAGAAGAGGAATCAAAAGAAGAAGAAGAAGAAGAACCTCATACCCCAGTATTGAGGAGATCAGTGAGAGATAAAAGGCAACTAGAAAGGTATAGTCCACCTGATCTCCATTCCAATTTTGCTTTATCTATTACTGATGATGATCCCATAACTGTCAAGGAAGCAGTGAACTCAGAGGATAGTAAACTCTGGAAGAAGGCCATGGTTGAAGAAATGGATGCCTTGGATAAGAATGAGGCATGGAATATAGTTGAATTGTCAACTGGAAGAAATTTTTTTGGTGGAAAATGGTTGTTTAAGAAGAAGTTTAATGCACAAGGCAAAGTGGAGAAATACAAATCTCGGTTAGTAGAAAAAGGTTATTCCCAGGTAGAGGGAATTGACTTTGGTGATATTTTTTCTCCTGTTACTAAGTTAACTTCTATTAGATTTATTTTATCTATTGTTGTTGCTTTTGATCTTGAAGTGGAATAGATGGATGTGAAAACAACATTCCTATGTGAGGATCTAAAAGAATAAATCTAGATGAAGCAGCCATAAGGCTTTGTAGTGAAGGGAAAGAAAGAGCTGGTATGTAAGCTAAAGAAGTCACTATATGGTCTGAAGCAATCACCTAGGATGTGGTACCAAAATTTTGACACATACATCCTTGGATTGGGATTTGTAAGAGCTAGGGTTGATCACTGTGTATATTCCAAGCAGGTTGGTAATATCTTCATTTATGTAGTGTTGTATGTCGATGACATGTTGTTTGTAGGAAATAACATGGATGTTATCAAGGAGGTGAAATCATAGCTATCCTTCAAATTTGACATGAAGGATGTCGGTGTTGCTAACTTCATTCTAGGAATGGAGATTAAAAGAGATTGTGCAAACAAGAAACTCTGTTTGAATTAGAGAAAATATGTTGAGACAATATTGCAGAGGTTTAATATGAATGGAAGTAAACCGGTCAAGGTTCCTATTCCTATAGGTGTAAAGTTATATGTAGATAAGTGTCCCAAGACACAGGAAGAAGAGGACATGTCCCATGTTCTGTATGTCATTGTAGTTGGCAGTTTGATGTATGCAATGGTATGTAATAGAATAGACATTTCACATGCAGTGGGAGTTTTGAACATGTATATGTCAAAACCAGAGAAGGAGCATTGGACAACAGTAAAGAGGGTCTTCAGGTATCTTTGCGGCACTACCAGTTATGGATTGTGCTACCAAGGAAGACCAGGATTGGACAGATTGGTGGACATACATGGATTTTTTTATGCACACTGGGCTAGATATATGGATCACAAAAGATCTACAAGTGGGTATGTGTTTAACCTATTTGGAGGAGCAATCAGTTGGATGAGAAAAAGATAGGTTGTAGTGGCACTCTCAACTACAGAAGTTGAATACATGGAAGCCACTCATGCAAGCAAGGAATTGGTATGGTTACAAAGATTGTGTTCAGGTATTGGGTTGGTACAACAATAAATAAGTTTAGATTGTGACAATCAGAGTGCAATATTTCTTGAAAAGAACCCATCTTATCATTCAAAGACAAAGCATATTGATTTTCAGTATCACTTTGTGAGAGACATGGTTGAGGAAAATAAGGTATTGCTGGAAAAGGCTAACACTTTGAAGAATGTTGCAGATTCATTGAAAAATCCTGTGAGCACAGAAAAGTTCTCTTGGTGTAGAGTAACAATCGGAATTGCTTCCCTAGATTGTTGACTATATAATCCCCTGGACCCCTGGATGCAAAGAAAACAACAAGTGGGAGAATGTTGGGTATGTGTTATATTCTTTGCATGTGTGTGTGTGTGTGGGCACATCAGGTTTGACAACTACATCTGACAATCCCTCTAGTATTTCTCTTTTTTTCGTTTGCGTCGGGCACTTTCCTAGGGGGGGGCAGCGCCTCAAAAAAAAATTTGGACGATTTTTTCTATTTTTAGCGGTTTACTAAATTAATCCTAGATTAAGGAATTAGGGTTTTGGTATCTATAGAATACCTAAAAACATTGTATATATTGTATGGTGAATGGTGAAATTTGATAATGAATATAAGAAAGGTTTTCTCAGTTTAGGGTTTCAGATATAAAATCTATGTGTACTATGTGTATGAGCCATTGATTAAATTATGTTTTTCTTAAGAAGCTATATGCATTGATTTACTTCACGAGTTTAAAACTTACAGAGAGGTAGTAGGTATATGATTTTAAATTAATTTTTATGGAAGTATACATCACGTGGATACAACTATTGGATGGGATTAAAGCATTTGAGTGGGTTAAATGACCTCCCTGTCGATGTTATGGACTCCTTCTCGCAGCAGTGTTTTTGTCAATGGTATTGAAGTTATTTTATAAACATCGTGACTCTTTGATTAAGAAATTATTTCAGGTTATAATCCCCTTCAAAGAAAATTGTATTGCCTGGTTATAATATCAATCTTATCCTAATACTATATGGTATCAGAGTGAAATTATTTCAGGGAGCTTAAAGCCTTTTTCAAGTCTTATTATTTTCTTCCTGAGATGAAATCTTACCAAATCAGAGATAATGGCTTCACCCAATAAGTCACAATTTGTTGGGCCCCAATAACTCCCCCTAAAGTTTTATAAAATTTAAAGGGCCCCCATTAGAATATTGAGGATTAAAGATGCATTCTTGCATATTACCACATCTCTCAACAATTAGATAATTTCTTAAGTACATTTGAATGCCACTTCTTTCAAATACTCCCAATAGTTCATTGCATTGTTTTAAAATTTTCAAATGTAGAATTTTTTTGAAAGGTATTTATAGTTCATTGGAAGTCATAAAAATATGTCTCCTCACCATATTTTCAAATGTCCCAATGTTTTATTGGGAGGTTTCAAAAGAATGTTTTATTGTGAGGTTTCAAAAGAGTTGACCTCAAAGGAATTTATGGACTACTGTAGCAGACATGGAATAAAAAGGTCATTCCCTGTTGCTAGGACACCTCAACAAAATGGAGTTGTTGAAATAAAGAACAAGACAGTACAAGAAATGGCTCAAACAATGCTAATGGATTCCAAATTGACAGATATCTTTTGGACACAGGAACTGCATACAACAGTTCACATTCAAAATAGAGTAATGCTCAGAAACAACACTGACAAAACTCCCTATGAGATATGGAAAGGAAGACCAAAAAATGTGAAGCACTTAAGAGTTTTTGGAAGCAAATGCTACATCAAAAGAGAAGATGGAAGAATAGAAAGTTTGACTCTTGTGATGACAAAGGTGTACTTGTTGGTTACTTAAGTACAAGGAAATAATATAAGTGTTACAACCTGGTATTGAACAAAGCTATGGAAAGCATCAACGTAACAATTGATCAAACAAGTAGACAATAATTAAAGGAATAAGAAAATGAATCAATGGAACAACTTTACGAAGAAGAAGCAGAAGATGAAAAATAAGTAGAAGGGGAAGATGAAGAGGATCTGACAAAAGAAGAAGAGCAATTTCAACAAGTTCTTCCATAAACACCTAGCAGACGAGTACAGAAGAATCATCATTTGGATCAGATTATCAGAAACAAAGATATAGGAGTTGAGACTAGAAAAAGAATCCGTTCACCAGAACAAACACACCTAACACTCTCATCTACGATTGAACCAACCTATTTTGAAGAGGCCATCAAGGATGAATTTTGTAATAAGACCATGGATGAATAATTAGATCAAATAGAGAAAAATGACACTTGGGAATTGGTTCAAAGACCAAAGGATAAGAATGTGATCGGCACAAAGTGGGTATACAAGAATAAATTGAATGAAGATGGACAAGTTACAAGGAAAAAAGATAGATTGATATGTAAAGGATATGCATAGATTGAAGGAATCGAATTTGAAGAGACATTTGCCCAAGTGTCTAGAATGGAAGCAATCCGATTGATTTTAGCTTATGCATGCTCCAAAAATATTAAAGTGTATCATATGGACGTAAAATCAACTTTTCTGAATGGGAAACTTGAAGAAAAAGTCAAAATTGAACAACCAGAAGGATTTCAGTTGTCATAGAACGTAGATTATGTGAGCAAATTAAAGAAGGCCTTGTATGGTCTAAAATAGGCTCCTAGATCATGGTACTCTAGACTGGATAAATATCTACAATAGGCAAGGTTCAGAAAAGTAAGTGCAGACAACAACCTCTACATCAAGGTAACTCAAGATAGTATTTTATTAATTGAATTTTATGTTGATGATATTATTTTTGGAAGTATTTATGATAGGTTAAGCCAGAACATTGCAAAGGACATGCCAAATGAATTTGAAATGACATTATTTGAAGAAATATCCTTCTTTCTGGGTCTTCAGAAACGTCAAAGAAACCAAGGAATTTTTATTTCTCAAACCAAGTATATCAGAGAAATGCTAAAGAGGTTCAGAATGGAAGATTACAAACTAGTTATCACTCCCATGCAAACCAGTTGTAAGTTGAGGAAAGATGATGATTCAAAGTCTACATATCAGAGGCAATATAGGTCAATTATTGGTATCCTACTATATGTGACATCATCCAGACTAGATGTAATGTAGACAATTGGACAGGTGGCATAATTTCAAGCAGCACCAAAGGAATCACATGTATTAGCAGTAAAGAGGATTTTCAGATATCTCAAAGGAACATAAGATTTTGGATTATGGTATCTAAAAGGAAAGGATCCATCACGTATCGCCTACACAGATGCAAATTGGGTAGGTTGAATTGATGACGGACGAAGCACCAGTGGAGTAGCGTTCTACATAGGTGAGTGTTTAGTATCATGGATAAGCAAGAAAAAATCACTAGTATCTTTATCTACAGCCGAGGCATAGTATATTGCAGCAACAACATGTTGTACACAAGTTTTATGGATGAAACAAACTTTGACACATATACAGGTTGAATATGATGAGCACATTCCAATATATTGTGATAATACAAGCACCATCAGTGTCTCAAAGAACCCGATGATGCATTCCAAGACGAATCGCATTCCAATCAAGTATCACTTTCTACAGAAACAAGTTGCAGAAAATAACATCAGAGTTGAATATGTGGGCACAAAATAATAAGTGGCAAACATCTTTACAAAACCGCTTCCATGAGAAGCCTTTGAGTATCTTCGCCAGAGAATCAGAGTTATTTCTACTCCAAAATGAATGATTTTGAATGTTTATCTTATATGTATTAGATGTACATGAGGAAGCACCATAAAGAGGACAGTTCATGTTGGGAGATTAGATGAGTCAGTTAGGGGGGCATCCCCAAATGGAAAGATACATTTTCCATTTATGACAAAGGGGGGGAGATTTATCAAATGCAAAAGAAAGAGGCATGGTTCCAGCGGGAGCGTTAGTCATAGAGATGAAAGCATGGTTCCAGGGGGAGCATGAGTGATATGATTACAATATTGGATCAGAGTGTTGCCATCAATGCCCAAGGGGGTTATTGTTGATTAATTGGGTTGGTTGTCATTGATGTCAACCCTTGAAGAAAGTCTGGTAGCGAATTCAGGTAGCACAATGGTTTGGGTAATGGACCGAATTTTGTTTGATGTATAATGGTATTAGTTTTGATATATTTGCAGTAAAGACTATTCTAGATGGATAGTACATTTCATGCCATTTACGGTGGTATGTGGAATGTCACATAACTCCTCATGTATTAAGAGTTCTGGCCTTACGAAGTTGAAGGACCCTCATATGATTGGCTTGAAACCACAAAAGGTCAAAGAAGTCAAAGTGCTTGAAAAGAAGAAATTATTTAAATAATAAAGTGAAGTGACAAAGTTAAAGAGGATTATTTAAATAATAAAGTGAACTAACAAAATCAAAGAGGATTATTTAAATAATAAAGTGAAGTGACAAAGTCAAGGAGGATTATTTAAATAATAAAGTATATAGAGAACTTTCTAATTATGGAAAGTGGTTATAAGAATGTTAATCCTAAAATGAGGAAAATGGGTTAAGTGGTCAAGTGGCTATTGGATACATGGACAAGTTGAAAATTGGGCAAAGTTGGACATAGGTGACTCTGTGGACAAAGTGCCCTAGAATATGCTTCTAAGGAAGCTACTTGGAGAGTATAAATAAGAGGCAAGGCTCTTTCATTTGAATCAAACTTTAGAATATTGAATATCTATAGATGACTAAGGTAACCAAAGGATATCTAAGCTGAATTTTAAATGGAAGGTGAAGTAAAGAAGGCTGAAATTCAAGAGAAGATAAATTCTTTTGATGATGTTTTCTACAGTATGTTATTTACAGGTCATCTCACCATTTTCGCAATAATATTTTTTCTAGAATGATTCAGGATATGAAATTGGGAGGCCATTGAGGAAACATATCCAAGTATTTGTGGTACGAATTTCATCTTTTGGGTCATTTTATTTTTGGAGTTACACTCCGTGAAAAATAGGATTTGTGGCTAGTCCTGAAACTATTATAAAACAAGTGTTTTGGGTAAAAATGACATAACGTTTTCATAACATATCCAAATTCAGTAAGACCAAATGCGTTGGTTAGAATACAGTCTGTAGTATTTTTTGTAAAATGTTTAGATCCATACAACAAATATTCTATGCGGGGAACGTTCTACAAGTTCTCTCTCTAGAATAAGACAAAATTCAACAAGGTATGTCATTTTTTCTATAACTCCTTTTATGAGAGGTTATAGGTAGTGACACCTGGAGGAATTGCATAAAACACACTGAAGAACATTGTGTACTATTTTCAGATCTTTATTCATTACAGGTACATAGTTATGATTATTTCAAGTTAGAGTTGTTGACTAATCCAAAACTAGTCATGTAAGACTAAACTAAAGTTTGATTAAAATGCTAGTCTCTTGTTGTTAAGGTTAAGGAAGTTTTGCAGGTTGAGGTACAGGTTGGTGCATGGTTTATGCACTTGTTTATGGTACAAGTTCATTATAGGTTTTTTGGTAAAGGTTGGTGCATGGCTGATTCACTTGTTTATGGTACATGTTGATTACAGGTTATGGTACAGGTTCCTTCATGGTTGATACATGGTTCAGGTTATTGGTACAGGTTGTTTAGTGCAGCTTGATTGGTATAGTTTTACAACAATATATCTCACAGTGATAGTATGACAGTGGTTCCATCATTCTACTTATACGTCAGGGCAGTTGGATGGGGCAATGATATGTGGTTGTAGCCACCTTCCGGTTGTAGCCAAAGAACATAGGGGGTTGTAGCCTCCTTCTGGTTGTAGCCAGAGAATTGGGGATTTGGAGTTTTCCTGAGGTTGTAGCCTGAGAAACTAGGGGGTTGGAGCCTCCTTCCAGTTGCAGCTAGAAAAAAACAGGAAGTTTGTGCTTCCCATAAATGTAATTCTTCAAGACATATAATAAAAAGAATTATGTGGTTTTTTCCTGCTTTGGGTTTCCACGTAAAAACACTGGTGTATTGTGTATGTGTATGATTGTTCATTTTTCCATTGTTTATTTACTCTACAAATATTGGATGATAATGCTACACGGGATGATTTTAACGATGGAAATTTATTTTAAAATGTAGAAACCTTGGCGAATCTTACTAATTCTTTATATGCCAACTATAAATGTTTAGCGGAAATTTTGTAAAAATATTCAAATTTCTAAGGATTTTATATAGTTTTTATAAACTTTTGGCGATTTTTAAGGTAAAATAATTTTATCCTATAGAATTTGGGCAAATCAATTTTAAAATAGCGAATCTCTTTTTTGGAAAAAAACATGGAAAATTATCCCACGAGCAAAATTTAGCCCCTAAAATCATCCCTCTACATTGATATAACACTTGCATTATATGGTTAAAAATGATTGGATTTCTCTATTACTAATTCACCCCCCCTCCCAGTAATCCAACAATTGGTATCAGAGCAGGTTCCTTTAGAAATCAATTTAACCACTGAAAGGTAGATCATGGAGAGAAACAACATGTATAAAAATGGAATACCATAGTTTGATGGATAAAAGTATGCATTTTGGAGCATAAGGATGAAGACATATATACAAGCATGGGGATTTGAAATTTGGAAATCAATTGTAGACGGATACACAATAGAAGAATTTCTTATGATAAATGAAAAAAGAAGTGAAACTCGGTCAGAATAATTCCAAAGCCACAAATGCACTTCTGAATGATCTTGGAGAATCAATATTCACCAAAGTTGCACATTGTAAATTCTCTAAAGAGATTTGGGACAAACTTCAAAATATTTATGAAGGAGATTCAAAAATCAAAGTAGCAAAGCTTAAAACTTACAGAGGTCAGTTCGAACAACTAAAGATGAAGGAAGATGAGAATATTGTAGCTTACTTTTTACGAGTCGGTGAAACAGTAAATGAAATCTTAGGATTGAGAGAAGAAATCAAAGAATATGTAATTGTTCAAAAGGTACTAAGATCTCTTCCTATGAGATTTGACCCTAAGATATCAGCACTAGAAGAAAGAGAAGACCGAAACTCAATAAGCATGGACGAACTACATGGAACCTTCACAACATATGAAATGAGAACTGAACAAGAAAATCCAGATATAAAAGAAGCAGCCTTCAAAGCATCCAAAAGGTCAAAAAAAAGGGAAAGAAAATATAAAAAGAATATAGCAACAATAGTGACGTATCCGAAGATGATGAAGAAGCTACCAACTTTGTCAGAATATTGAACAAGGGAACCAACGACATGTATAGAGGTAAGCTTCCTTTGATTTGCTTTAATTGTGATGGTATTGGTCATTTTTCTAACAAATGTCTTCATAAGAAAAAGAGAAATGATGAAGGTTACTTAAATAGAAAACAAACATATAAAGGAAAAATAACCACAAAGAAAGTTTTCAAGAAAAACTTATGCACCAAAGAAGACATCTCATCATCAGATGAAGATGAAGTCAATGACAGTGAGACAAATTCAGTTATATTCATGGCACTAGAAGACTATGATAAACAAGAATATGAAGAGGTCGAAGAAGAATATGAAGAGGCAGAAGTTGACTACCGAGAAGAATTGTTGTGTTTCATAGAAGTTATCAGGAAAAAAAAAGAATAAAAACAAGAAACTACAAGTGAAACTATACAAGAAATAAGGCACTCACGAACTATAACAAATGATCTTAAATTTGAAGGTTTAAATTGAAGAAGATAAAAGAATTCAAGAAGAACTCAAATAGCAGCTAGAAGAAAGAGACATGATCATTGGTAATTTGGAAGAAAAAATTGTCAAAATAAGAAAGGATATTCAAAAGAAAAATATGGAGAACAACTCAAAAGTTTTAAATGACATTATCAGCTGTAAAAAATCTCATCATGACAAGTCCATACTAGGATACAATTAGACAAAAAAGGGATCAAGTCCAAGACAACAGAACAAGAAACATATCCAAAAAGCTATGCAGAAACAATCAAAGGGGATAGGAAGGTCTACAAATAAAATTACAGGGACACTCCTCCACCGAGAAGATTCATATTTCATAATCAATGACCGACAGAAACATATAGGCCTCAAGAAGAAGAAAGATTCATAAGAGTACCTCATTTCAGAAGATCTTCAACTCTCAGGTATCAAACTATATTTTTTTGTTTATGTTATGCATGTAATAATTTTGGACATAAAGCTATGAATTGCAGAGATAACAACATGAACATAAACGACTTTGAAAGTCATACACAAAAGGGTTATCCAAGAAGGCCTAGTGAAACATAGAGAAGAAGTTACAACAGGTTTGAATCTTTGAGCACTGAAGTGGAATGCTACAAATGTAACAACTTTGAACACATGGCCAAAGATTGAAGAATGACAATCCCTCCTAGAGAACAACATAACAACAACAGTCACAGACATGAACCTTAGAAAATAACATGGATAAGAAAGAAGAATCAATATAGCAATGAAGAATGCACACTCACTCTACAAGATAAGCAGAAGAAACGTGGTTGGTATGTTGAAAGTGGTTGTTCAAAACACATGACAGGTGACAGAGACATGTTTCTTACATTAAGAAAGGAAATAGATGGATCAGTCTCATTCGGAAATAATGATTCAACTAAAATCATTGGAAAAGGCACAGTTAGAATTGGGAATAAGAATACCAGGGAAGAAAATGTTCTACTAGTAGAAGATATGAAACATAATCTTCTAAGTGTGAGTAAAACGTGTAACGAAGTTAAGAAAGTTACTTTAGATTCACAAAAGTGTGAGATAGGAAAAGAAGGTTCAAGAAAATTGATTGCAGCAATTGTGAGAACTTCAAGCAACATATATGTATTAAGTGAAATTGGAAATGAAAAGTGTTTCCTAGGAAAGGAAGATGAAAATTGGCTATGGAACAAAAGAATGGGTCACATACATTTTGATAACCTTGTCAAAATCAACAAAAGGGAAGCAGTTAGAGAAATAAAACCAGATCATGAAACCAACCAACACTTTATGCATGCATTGTCAACAAGGAAATCAAACAAAGACCAAGTTTAAATCAAAAGAATATTCAATGACAAGACCACTAGAAATTGTGCATACTGATCTAGTTGGACCAACTAAAACAAAGGGTTTAAAAGGTGAGAAATACTTTATGTTATTAGTTTATGATTATACAAGAATGACTACAATTTGTTTTCTCAGGAATAAGTCAGAAGCTTTTGAAAAATTCAAAGTCTACAAGGAAATGGTTGAAAATGAAAATGATTAAAAAATCAAATGCTTGAGATCTGATAATGGAGGAGAGTTCACTTCAAAGGAATGTATGGACTACTGCAACAAGCATGGAATATTAAGGAAATTATTTGTTGCTAGGATACCTCAACAAAATTGAGTTGTTGAAAGAAAGAACAGGACATTACAGGAAATGGCTCGAACAATACTATTGGATTCCAAATTGACAGATATATTTTGGATAGAGGTAGTGCATACAATAGTTCACATTCAAAACAGAGTAATTCTCAGAAACAACATTGAAAAAACTCCCTACAAGCTATGGAAATGAAGACCAACAAATGTGAAGCACTTCAGAGTTTTTGGAAGCAAATGCTACATCAAAAGATAAGATGGCAGAATGGGAATGTTTGACCCTCATGTAGACAAAGGAGTACTTGTTGGTTACTCAAGTACAAAGAAATCATACAAGTGTTACAACCTGAGATTGAGCAAAGTTGTGGAAAGCATCAATGTAACAATTGATGAAACAGGTAGACAAGAATTAAAGGAATAAGAAAATGAATCAATGGAACAACTTTATGAAGAAGAAGAAGAAGAAGAAGATGAAGATGAAAAAGAAGTAGAAGGGGAAGATGAAGAGGATCTGATATAAGCAGAAGAGCAAGTTCAGCAAGTGGCTCCAAAGGCACCTAACATACGAGTACAAAAGAATCATCCTTCAGATCAGATTATCGAAAACAAACATACAGGAGTTGAGACTAGAAGAAGAATTCGTTCACTAGAATAAACACACCTAGCACTCTCATCTACAATTGAACCAACATGTTTTGAAGAGGCCAACAAGGATGAATTTTGGAATAAGGCCATGGATGAATAATTGGATCAAACAGAGAAAAATGACACTTGGGAATTGGTTCCAAGACCAAAGGATAAGAATGTGATTGACAAAAAGTGGGTATACATGAATAAATTGAATGAAGATGGATAGCTTACAAGGAATAAAGCTAGATTGGTATGTAAAGGATATGCATAGGTTGAAGGAATCGACTTTGAAGAGACATTTGCCCCAGTTTCCAGAATGAAAGCAAGACGATTTCTTTTAGCTTATGCATGCTCCAAAAATATCAAAGTGTATCAGATGGACGTAAAATCAATTTTTCTAAATGAGGAACTTGAAGTAGAAGTCTACATTAAACAACTAGAAGGATTCCAATTGTCATAGAAAGAAAATTATGTATGTAAATTAAAGAAAGACTTGTATGGTCTAAAACAAGATCCTAGAGCATGGTAATCTAGACTGGACAAATATCTACAGTAGGCAGGGTTCAGAAAAAGAAGTGCAGATAACAACCTCTACATCAAGGTAACTCAAGATAGTATTTTATTAATTGAAGTATATGTTGATATTATTTTTGGAAGTACTGATGAGAGGTTAAGCCAAAAATTTGCAAAGGACATGCAGAATGAATTTGAAATGTCATTACTTGGAGAATTATCCTTCTTTCAGGATATTCAAATATGTCAAAGAAACCAAGGAATTTTATTTCTCAAACCAAGTATATCATAGAAAGGCTAAAGAGGTTCGGAATGGAATATTGCAAACTAATTATCACTCCTATGCAAACCAGTTGCAAGTTGAGAAAAGATGATGATCCAAAGTCTACAGATCAGAGGCAATATAGGTCAATGATTGTTAGCCTACTATATATGACAACATCCAGACCAGATGTAATGCAGGCAGTTGGATAGGTGGCACGATTTCAAGCATCACCAAAGGATTCACATGTAATAGCAGTGAAGAGGATTTTTAGATATCTCAAAGGAACAAAACAGTTTGGATTATGGTATCCAAAAGGAAAGGAAATGATCTATCACTTATTGCCTACATAGATGCAGATTGGGCAGGTTGCATTGATGATCGACGAAGCACCAGTGGAGAAACGTTCTACTTGGGTGAGTATATAGTATCATGGATAAGTAAGAAACAATCATTAGTATCTTTATCTATAGCCGAGGTAGAGTATATTGCAGCAACAACATGTTGTACACAGGTTCTATGGATGAAACAAGCTCTAACAGATATACAAGTTGAGTATGTTGATCCCATTCCAATCTATTGTGATAATAAAAATGCCATCAATATCTCAAAGAACTCGATGATGCACTCCAAGATGAAGCACATTCCAATCAAGTATCACTTTCTACAAGAACAAGTTGCAGAAAAGAACATCAGAGTTGAATATGTGCACACAAAATAACAAGTGGCAGACATCTTTACAAAATCGCTTCCACAAGAAGCCTTTGAGTATCTTCGCCAGAGACTCAAAGTTATTTCTACTCTAAAATGAATGCTTTTGAATGCTCATATTATATGTCTTAGATGTACATGAGGAAGCACCATAAAGAGGAGATCAGACGAGTAAGTTAGGGGGAGAAACCCCGAATGGAAAGATACATTTTCCATTGATGACAAAGGGGGATATATTTATCAGATGCAGAGGATGGAGGCATGGTTCCAGGGGAAGAATGAGTGATATGATTTCAGTATTGCATCAGAGTGTTTCCATCAATGACAAAGGGAGATATTATTGATTAATTAGGTTGGTTGTCATTGATGCCAACCCTTGAACAAAGTCCAATAGCGAATTCTGGTAGCACAAAGGTTTGGGTAATGGACCCAAGTTTTTTTTATCTATAATAGTATGAGTTTTGATATATTTGCAGGTAAGACTATTATAGATAGATAGTACATGTCATACCAATTCCAGCGGTATGTGGAACGTCACATAACTCCTCATGATTTGAGAGTTTTGGCCTTACGAAGTTGAAGGACCCTCATATGATTGGCTTGAAACCCCAAAAGGTTAAAGAAGTCAAAGTGCTTGCAAAGAAGAAATTATTTAAATAATAAAGTGAAGTGACAAAG
>JZKD02S1008167.1:117054-135202 GCA_000966675.3 Picea glauca
AAGTCAAAGAGGATTATTTAAATAATAAAGTGAAGTGACAAAGTCAAAGAGGATTATTTAAATAATAAATTCAAGTGACAAAATCAAAGAGGATTATTTAAATAATAAAGTGAAGAGACAAGGTCAATGAGGATTATTTAAATAATAAAGTAAATAGAGAACTTTCTAATTATGGAAAGTGGTTATAAGAAGGTTAACCCTAAAATGAGGAAAATGAGTTAAGTGGTCAAGTGGATATTGGATACATGGAAAAGTGGTAAATTGGGCAAAGTTGGACATAGGTGACTATGTGGAAAAAACATTATGTGGTTTTCTCATGCTTTGGGTTTCCACGTAAAAAAACTGGTGTACTGTGTATGTGTATGATTTTTCATTTGTTCATTGTTTATTTACTCTGCAAATATTGGATGATAATGCTACATTGATATAAATCTTGCATTATATGGTTAAAAAGGATTAGATTTCTCTATTACTGATTCACCCCCCCTCTCAGTAATCCAACAAATCTAGGTTGGTCTAGCTCTCCTTGTTAAGGTTTTCTAAGGTAAATCTTTGTGTACTATATGAGCGCCATTGTCATTTTTTTCTATTTTTCGTAAGAATTTGTCTGCATTGATTCACTTGCATATGTTTAAAACTTATATTTGTATCAGTGAAAGATTATTAGCTTTAGGGGGATGCCTTTGTTGTTAGGTTTTATCTCATTATTGATGGATCATGGCTATCTCAGGTCTGTGATAAACATGGTATTAATGGGAGATCTATTGTAGTAATTATTGGGTGGAAGGGAATGGAAATAGTTCCTGAATCTAGACTGAGAAATTTAATAGTGAGAGGTTTGAGCTATGGAAGTTGAATATGGAAGATATTTGTGTAGATAGAGAATAGTGGGTTGTTGTGGATCAAGGTACAAAACCCACTAGTATGTTAAAAGAGGACAAAGAGAAGATGGAAAGGAATGAAATAAAACAAATCAACTCTGCCTTTCAAATTTGGTGTTGTTGAATGTATTTGGAGAAGAAAAAGCAAATAAGTTGTTGGATAAGTTATGAGATTTGTATTAGTCAAAGTCCTTGATAAACAATTTATTTCTTTAAAATAAGTTGTATCATGTTAAGATGGATGATGGAGCACATAAATTCATTTATTATTGTAGTAAGTCAATGTGTCTTTGTTTTTATTAATATGGAAGAAGAATATAGGCTTATTACTCTATTATGTTATTTTTTTAGACTCTTTTGATAATATTATTGTATCAATTGGTAATATTTATTAATGCACATTAAATTTTGAGGATGTATTTGTATCCTTTTTATCAGACGAAATGAGGAGAAAATCCATGGAGGGTGTGGCCAAGAATGTCTTATTTATAAGAGGTTTACCTATAGAAAAAAAATCTTTAAGGGAAGGTCTAAATCTAGAAATAGATCTAAATACATTGGACAATTTATAATGAAATGATAGAAATGTGATAAAGTTGGGAATTATAAAAAATATTATACATTAAAAAAATGTTGATGAAAACAATGGATCTAATGATTCTCCTTCTATGGAATAAAATGACTCCTTAGAATAGGGATGGGATGTGTTCTTGGAATCTACAAATACACATTTAGATCATGATCCGTTATTGATCAAATCAAGTGTTTATTTTCATAAGAATCCTCACAAGAAGCAGATTCGTGAATATGAAAATTATAATGGAGGCAATATCTTCCTTAGAGATGACCTGACAATGAAAATCATAAGACATGTAAGAGTGTTCTTGTTTCTTAAATATGCAAGGTTTTAAACACTTCCTAGTGTTCTACATATTCCAGGATTGACCAAAAACCCAATATCCATGAGTAATATGAGTGATGCACGTTTTGGACTCGATTGAGAAAGGATATGTGGATGATGGTTTGAGGAGCAATGGAGTTGTTGAGAAGAGCTCAGATTGGAACTGCATATAATATGTTGGGAAGAACTATTACTGAAGGGTGTAATAGTACCATTATTATTTATAATGAAACTAAGAAAACTCGAACTCTTCATATAGAGAAGATAATGATGTGACATTAGATAATGTGACATATTAGAGAGGATGTCCTTCACGTTTTGCATAATAAATGCACGGTTGAACTTAAAACATGATTGTTCTTTAGATTTTAATTTCTATGAACATTATGTATATGGTAAACAAAATTGGATTAGATTCATATTTTGTGCTACAACGGAAAAATGGATCTAAGAGCTAATACATATTGATGCATTTAGATGTATACTTGTTCCATCTCTTGGAGGATCTTTCTACTATGTCACATTTATAAATAACTTCTATAGGAAAATATGGTTGTATTTATTGAATAATAACTCTATGGTTTTCGAAAAATTCAAAGAGTTTAAAGATCTTTTAGAAAACCAAATAGGGAATAAAATAAAAGTGTTGAGGTCTGGAAATGGAGGCGAGTTCCATGGGAAATATTTTGAGCAATTCTATAAATAGTGTGGAATAACATGACAAAATACAACTGCATACACACATCAATAGAATGGAGTTGTAAAAAGGATAAACAAAACATTGTTGGAAAAGGAAAGAAGTATGCTAAGTGGTCTAGACATAAAATAGCAATTTTGGGAAAATGTAGTATATATTGCATCTTATTTGATTAACTAATCACCTACATCAACATTGGTTGATAACACTCCTTATGAGGCATGGATTAGGAAGAAACCCTTTCTTGCACATCTTCATGTGATGTTTATGTGCATGTTCCAAAGGATAAAATGAGTAATATGGACAATAAAGCATTGAAATGTATCTTTATTGGTTATAAACGTGGAGTAAAAGTCTACAAAATTTCGAATCTATTTATAGTTGTGATGTGACCTTCAAATAATTTAGAAGCACTCCCAAGCATGAATATGAAGAAAGAGAAGGAGAAACAGAAAAAAAAAGATCTTAGTTTGGAGGGTGGATATTTTTTCTCAAGGGATGAAGATGAGTTACTATGAGTTAGATGGAAAGGAGGGACCACAAACCTTGGTCTTGAGGAGATATGTTCGAGTAAGATGGAAAGTAGAAAGGTATAGTCCACTACATTTTAATTCTACCTTTGATGTATTTGCTATTGAAGATTATCTTAGAACTATTAGAGAGGAAAATGATTCTAAGGAGGGTAAACTCTAGAAGAAATGAAAGACTTGGACAAAAATGAGGCATGTGACTTGCTCAAGTTTCCTGATGGAAGAAAACATATTGATAACAAATGGGTGTTCAAGAAAAATATCAATGCAAAAGGCAGAGTGGAGAAGTAGAAGGCTCTCCTAGTAGCAAAAGGATATTCCCAAGTGGAGGGAATAAACTTTGGTGATATTTTCTCTCCTCTTGCAAAATTGTCTTCCATTGGGTTTCTATTGTCTCTTGCTATAGCATTTGATCTTGAAGTAGAACAAATCGATGTAACATTAGATCTTGGGAATTTGCAAAACAATGTTTTTTTTCCTTTCATAGGGATAGGTCACAATATTGTGAACAACTCTATGGTTGGACCATTAACAAGAAGTCGTAGGATATTATTGCCAAGATAGAGACTAAAGGTCCTTATTCCAAGCATGATTACCAAGTGTTTGCAAATCTTACTTGTAAAGTGTTTGAAGAAATCCTTGTTCATTTTTTTATGTGGACCGTGACTTAAAGACAACTTTTGACTGGTGGCTAATGCCAAGAAAAGATTCCAGATAATGACTAAGACTCTTTCCATGAAGTTCTTGATTTTGTGGGTGAATTATGTTGATTACGTGGTGGATATCAACTAGAAATTAGAGTTATCACGAAATATTTATGTTGATCAACAATGTTTAATTTTTGGGGGTTAACAACCCGAGGACGTAATTCCTTTGTGTAACCACAACATTGTTAAATATTAAACCCTTGTTTTGGTTTTGTATTTACATGGAGTGTTGGATATGTGTTATATTCTTTGCATGACTAGAGCTACTGTCTATGTTGCGTTGGGCGCGCAATGGGTAAGAGGGGGGGTTGCAGGGGAGCAGAGCCCCTTGTGCAAGGGTTTGGGGGCAATATCTCCGAAACTATATTCTTTCCTAGGTTGTTCTGTCCATTTTTAGGTAGTCCTTGGTTTTCATGTCCATTTATGGACGATTTTTTAACACATGGGTTTTTGTCGATGGTTTTCTATTTCTGGCTAAGGAATTAGGGTTGTTGACAAATCCAGGTCATTGGATTAGGGTTTTGTATGTCGTTGGCTCGTATATGTATATTGTATTGTAAACAACGTATGATATGAGTGAATATAGAATATGTTGATTTTCTTGGTTTGGGTTTCAAGCGAAAAATCTCTGCATAATGTGGGTATTTTCCATTGTATCTTTTTTGTTCTTTCACTGAAAATATGTTTGCTGTAATAATTGTAAAAGGTTAAAATTAAAATCTACATGGAGGAGTGGTGGGCACTGGGAAGCCTTCAACTTCAAAACCCATTTCTTTTATGGATGCAATCAAAGAAACTTCTACCACTCTAAATGCTTCACAACATTTTATTCTTCCTAGTTCTTATATAGTGGAAACCAAAGCCCCAGAGATAACTCATGTACATTCACACAATAAAAATGACATGGTTATTTGTCAATTGAATAAGTACTTTTAGTAAACCGTTACCCACTAAAATGACTCAAACTAGTCAAATACCCATGATATTTTTAATAAACAAAATAATCATAATATCTATTGTAAATATATTAATGTTAAAAACCCAACAACATTAACAACATTTAATATATTTTAATATATTTCTAGTAAATAGATTAATATCAAATATCCAACAACTTTCACAAATATGAAATCAAGAAACTAATAAATGTATAACATATTTATAATTACATTTACTCATTTATAACTGATATGTGATTATAGAAGTAATCAAGTTGTTTAAGTCTTCCTAAAAGAGAGGGAGCAAAAGACAATTGTGCTTTCCTAAGTTTTGGTTCCACGTGGTCGCGCCCATCAAATCCAACGCAGTACTTGGAATTCCATCCACCACACATTGCATTTGCGATGTGACGTAAGATTGAATAGATTGCATTTGCGCTGAAAAGGCTTTCAAGTCATCACCATTAACTTCAAAAAGGCTTTCAAGTCATCACAGTATTCTAAACGTTTTATTTTGGGGATTTTTTTATCATTTTTTTTGTTTGATTTTCTTAGAAATCTGGTGATGAATAGTTAGATTTCCAAATTTAAATAATTTAAGTGTTTTTAGATAAACTAAATTTATTTATGTATTAAATAACAATTTAAATAATAAAAAATAAACATTTTATCTAAATTTACATGTTCATTCCAATTCCTAAAAACACAAAAGGTAGAACGTTTAACCAACGCCGCGCAGCGCGGGACCAGCGAATCACCGTAAAAGTGCAAATTCAATTGCATGTTTTGTATTCAAAATTCAACGAATAGAAAAATTCTACCTGAACGTCAAGCTCAAGCTCGCGCTCTCGCTCTTCCCGAAGAGAACGGAACAACTACGTTGACGGCGGTATCGTTTACAAATGTTGAGGGTTGCTCATATCCACGTCTCTCTACTGGATGACAGTTTATTTATATACAATGCTACTTCTGCGTTCCTTGGTATATCCATGCTTTACTCTGCGTGTAGATAAAAAATAAAATATGGGCAATACGGCGTCCTGCGTTGGGGTGGGCATGAAGGACAAGGATGAAACCATTCAGCTGGTTCGCTCAGATGGCACCCTTCAAATCCTTCATAAACCCCTCTGCGCTGCCCAGATCATTCAAGAATTCCCTCAATGTTTAGTCTGTCACTCGGATTCATTCTACATCGGGCAGAAGACGCCCACTCTTTCTCCAAATGAGCAACTGGTGGTGGGAAACAAGTACTTCCTTCTACCCCAAAATTTCTTTCGGTCTCCTTTATCTCTCCTATCGCTGGCTTCCTTAATATCGCCGCCACTTCCCCCAAAAGCTCCACCTACCTCCACTGGTCGTCTCTCAGCTCCGCTTCGCAGTATCGAACGTGCTTCTGTTTTCAGCCAGCCGTTCAGATACAGAAAAGCGACGCCGGCGGAGGCCTTCGAATCAGAGTCTGCCCCGAGTTTATTTCAAAGCTTATGGAAGAGGGAAGGCTTAACGCTGATGAACGCGGCCATTCAGTGGGCGGGAATTCTGCAGACGATGAGCCGGGTAGGCTTTGAAATACCCCTCAATTACAGAAAGAGTATGCTCAGTTGATCAAGTGCAGAGGGCAATGTTGGAGACCGAAACTTGAAACAATCAAGGAAAAGGAGAAGAAGATTAATGTCTGCAAGCACATATTCAAAATTATGACATAATTAGGACTTAACATCTGATCTTTATTCTTGATCGGTTGAATGTACGGTTCTTATTTTTTTGGCAACTGCTTTGATTAATTCCACCAGAGATCAGCCAAGATTTGTGGTGCAATTAAACATCAATTGCCTCCTTGTACAGTTTTTGGTTTTGCAATCGGCCATTATAATAAAATTTTAATGGCAAAATAATGAAAACAAAGGACTGATCCACAGGTCCATCCTTGGTACATCCTTGACACGGGATAAATCACAAAACTATTCTCAGGAGGCAAATGAATGAACAGCAGCATATCTGTCCTAGTAAATTTAGTGAGATTTTGAAATGACATAGATATGAAGTTCAAATCTCTCTCCTTTAGGTTAAAATGGATATTTAACCTGAAGTTCATTGCCCAGAAGTTTACATATACCGAAAACAAAATCGCTCAAAAACACATCCACATGACCAAATGGAATTGGGGCTTAATGCGTGGAACGACATGCCGCCGTCACCCTGGCCCATAACCAACGTTGAAAACTTGGATGAACTTAAAATGCTTTGCTTTAAAATCAAGGTTATTTTCTATTGGATGAACATAATGATAATGTTTTAACTTTCAAAAATCATCTCTTTATCATTTTCAATTTTCTTTCATCAACCAAATTATATATCTAAGATTGGAATATATTAAGTTGTACATGTGGAGATAGAACCATTGATCAAGGAGAGGCTGAAACATTGATCAAGACAACAAAAGAGGCGGTGAATATACAACTCATCACCCATTTGATGAAATCAACCTCAAAACCTAAACAAGTAAGGACTAATATAATATATATCTGATTAACTTAATCATATGATTTAGAAAGGTCGATTTTGAGCAGTGTTCCTTTAATATTTTTGTTTTCATAGAGTGGATTCCTTCATGTGCAATTCTAATAGCTTCATGAATTTGGTGTCCCTCCAGAAATCTGAATTGTTTATTTGAAATTGACTTCGAAAGAATCTTGTTTATTTTTCTGGCTATCACCTTTGCCAACATTTTATATATGCAATTGTAGAGAGATATGGGCCTGAAATCATTAATATATGGTGGAGTATTAGTCTGGGGATGAGGTAAATGAAGGTTGAGTTCAGAGGAGGGTGTAGGTGTCCCTCCTCCTTGCATGATTCTTCAACCACTTCTAGTAAATCCTTCCCTAAAGTTTCATAGAACCCCAAATAAAAGTCTACATTCCAACCATTTAGCCCAGGGCTTTTGTTCTTCTGGAAGCTATGGATAACTTCATGAATTTCATCTTCAGTCACCTCCTCCATCAAAACTTTGTTCAATTCGTCATTTGTGAATTGAGGGAAGGGGGTCAATAATCGAATTATATCAGCAATATTTTCTTCGGTTGGAGATTTGCATAAGTTCTGGAAATGAATTTTCCCTAAACACGACAGGTCCTGAAAATATGACACTTTATTTCATTGAGGACCTGTCATACTCCATATTGTATCCCTGATTTCCCTCCCATTGGAAAATTCCTGGAAATATTTTGTATTTTCATCCCCACTCTTCAGCCATATCACCCTGTTATTTTGCCTCCAAACTTCCTCCTGATCAAGTAAGAGTTGCCTCTTTTGTTTTTCTAGAGACAAAAGGGCCTCTTTCGAGCCCGAGGACTAGTATCATTCACCATCAGATTCATATATGGCCTACAGTACTTCCTCAATATCCTTGAGATCCCTTTCATCCCTAGTTCTTTTTTTTGTTTCCCGTATAACCACTTCCTTTTAAACTTTCTTCAAATTTGAGGCAAAATGAACCCCTGCCACCACACCACCATTCAGATCAAAAGGAGCCCAACATATTTTGACCAGTGTTTGGAAACTTTCCTCCCTTAACCATCCTTGATTAAATTTGAAGGGGCTAGGGGGTTTTCCTAGACCACCCAAAATTTCAAAGAAAATTGGAGAGTGATCTAGTTCACCTCCACACCCAATCCACTTATTGATGAGTTCAGTTTGTAACATAATTTTTCAGAAAACAGGAATTGGTCCAATATCTTCGATATTATGTCATCCCCTTTCCTTTTATTTCGCTAAGTATGGACATGTTTTAAAGGGACAATATCCAAGAGACCGACCTTTTAGAGAGAGTGACTAAAGAAGTCTGTAAGTTGATCCACTCGTTCTCTTTCACCCCATACCTCTGCTACCCCTAAGGAGAAATTGAGGTCCCCCCTGATGATCACATTGTCTTTTGTAATAAAAGATTTATGAAGAAATGAGTCTTATTAAGGAACCCTATCTTGAGATGGCCCATAAATATTTAGGAGAGTAAAGGACCTTCCCATATCAACACATATTATCTCAACACCTAGGCCTGATTCAAAACTCCAAGAATTTTGCAGCTTGGCCTTATTTTTGTTCCATCCAATTTCTAACCCTCCTCACCTGCCTTTGGCATCCATCACTATGAAATACCAAAGAGGGAAAATATATTTAAAAAGAGAGACCACAACTTGACTTTATCCCAGGGTTTCTTGTAATAGAAGCATGTCAAGGTCATGAGAGAAATTCATCCTCTTAAGGGAAACGTTATTAGTGGGGCCTAGAAAACCCCTACAATTGTGAGATATCACTTTCATGGAGGAACTCCTTCCTAGGGATTCTATGCTCTAAGCACCAAAAAAATGGAGAGCTTTTTACCTACTGCCACATATTCTAAGGATTTATTTTGATGTTTGGAGAGAAAGGATCTCTGACCTCGTCTCTTTGAGATAGCTTTCGACCCAGGTTTTTTTCTAAAAAATCCAGACCGAACCTTGAGGAACCCATCCCTCGATGATTCCTAATACTGTAAACAATGGCTTCTTCAACCGAGTCCATGAATGACTCTAAATCCCCAGGATAATGTCAGGAGAGGGAGCGTTTGTGGCCACCTATGACAAACAAAGTGTTTGTAGTTGGGCATGGATTGGAAATGGAGGAGAGTCTTGGATTTCTAGGGTCAAGCAGAGGGATTGGAAGGGCCCGATACAACCTTTTCCAAGAACTAAAAAAGAATTTATCAGAAACTTTATTGACCGTGAAGACATAAAAGACATACCCTGTGGGGAGATATCTGGACATGATCGATTGTCATTTGAGAATATTTCAAATAAAGGGACAAATGCCCCCCCACTTGTATCCATAAACGTCGAAGTGATTTGTGTAGTGGGAATCTGAATGACTGAGGAAGCCTCCTCATTCACTTGGTCTTGAACTCTTTGTTCTTCCTCTTGGTGAAGAAATCTATCTGTAACTGAGGATGCTCCTATTTCCTAACCATCCAGAATAATTTGCTTGTCTGCAGCCCCATCTCTCGATTTCTTAGCTCTAAAGGAAAGTGGGCATTGACTAACAATACGCCCTTGGTTATGGCATCTTCGACATCAGAAGGGAACTCCCTCATAATATTGCCTTTGTTTGATGGTCTTCCCTCCAGACACCAATTCCAAGTCCTCCACCAATCCTTCCCGTAGGTTTATCTGTATTAATATCTTTGCAACCACATACATATCTGCATCAATAAAAGACCCTAATTTGTTCCCGATCAATTTCAAAATATCCTTAGTCCAAAACTCCAGTGAAAGACATGGTAGTAAAACCCAAATGGGAACAACATCCATGCGCTCTGACCCATCATAAAAAATCATTGACCAGAGCTTAAGGTAGACCATATTAGAATCCATTCTCCAAGGTGAGTTTAGAACCCATTGAGCATTCTCGGGCTTTGAAAACTTAAAAGAAAACCAACCTCGAGCCAAAAACCTCACCGCCAACACAGACCCTAGGTGGCCCACCCAATGTGTTGTCACTGAACGTTAATAGATTTGACACCTAGCCTCCTACCCTGAACATTCCCCACTATCGTTGAAGTCGACAGATCCAACACCTGAGTCACGATAACATCCTCACCTAGGACGAGCCTTACCAGAGCACTCTTTGGATGAAGACATTTATTTTTCCTCTTTCGTGAAGAGGCCTGCACCTAATTAATTTAATGTAGATACAACCTCGATGATATAAAACCCTATGAAAGCCTTAGGTGTGACTTCAGATGAGGCATAGATGGAACTGAGTCCAGAGGTAGAGAATACACTAGGATTCAATCCTAAACACAACTAAGGCTAAATGATTTAAACTAACCCCTTATGAAAAGAGGAGACCGATTGTTTGACTAGGAGAAAAAGAGCCAGAGTGTTGAGTCCAATTGATATCTTCAAATCCCCCTAGATCCTGAAGTCCCAACCTCCAAGAATATTTTGTTGGTGACACTTCCTCCCAATAATAGAAAGGGTAATCCCATAGTGTAGTCTATGTTGATTCAAATACACCCAAAAAAATGTCCTTCGTCATACATTGCACCCTCATGAACAAGGAGAGAAAGAGACAAACCGGTTCCATAGAAAGATGAAAACCCTAACGAGGAAAGAAATGGGGAGAAAAAACCTGCTGACAGGAAAGATCCCAAATCCTTACTCCAGCTCGATGAGGCACAACATGTGATGGGTTGAGTTCCAATTGGTGTCCCCCAAATGTCTACACCCTCCAATGGATCCATGTTGAAACCTACCAGCTCTTCCTTGTCTAGTCAATCATCAACTAACTACATCATTGCCTTTCTTAACCACCTGCAGCCCTAGAAACACTTATCACCAAAATTGGCTTAACCCTCGCCGCTTATAGGGTTTCGGGAGTCTAACTCCGCCATCTTTTTTAACTCGCCCTTGAGGTGATTTTAAGACTTCGATCTAGTTATTAAAATCTCAATATCAAACACTTAAATAATTCTACAATCTTAAATAAACCCTCAATGGATGATTCTTGACAAACATGCCAAACCTTTGATCGAGGTGTTAGATTGTGTTAAGAAAACCCTTGATCAAGCTATAGCATTCGATAGAGGTCCCTTTTTATTTATCCATGAATACCTTTATCTCAATCCAACTATTTTTATTAACCTGCAAGAACCTTGATCAAGGGTTTAAGCCCTCAATCAAGGGTTTAAGTCCTCAATCAAGCTAACTTCAACTTCTAGGGGGTCTTCATGTCTTTCATTTTATGTGGCAGAGTTGATGCCAATGGATTCATCAATGAATCCTCTTTCGAATAGTTTTAATTTCATATTTTTTTTTCTTTATTTCCTTTGAAACTTTATACTTAGATTTTTTTCCAAGTTCCAAAGTTAGTTAGATTAGTAGAAAAAAAACTACACAACCAAAGAATATCATTTTCATAGTTTCATTTTCATAAATATTTTTTCTTTATTTCCTTTGAAAAATTATATTTCAAATTTTTTCCATAATTTCAAAGGTATTCAAATTAATAACATAAAAAATATACAACCAAAAAATTATAAAAAAATATGTAAACACTAGGAAAAAAATATAATGAAAACACAAATGTGTATAAAATGTGTTTTAGGTAGTCTAAAAAAAAATAAAAATAAAAAATAAGTGAAATCCACATCTAAAATTAAAAAAAATAAAAATAAGTAGGATGTAAATCTAAAATAAAAAATAAATGGGATATACATCTAAAATTAAAAATAATTAAATAAGTAAGATCACACAACATAGTTTCCTAAGTGAAATCCACATCTGAAATAAAAATAAAAAATAAGTAGGATGTACATCTAAAATAAAAAATAAGTGGGTTATACATCTAAAATTAAAAATAAATAAATAAGTGAGATCACACAACATAGTTTCCTACAAATTGTTTTTTACTGAATATAAAAAATAAGAATTCAATTTAAAAAAATATATAAAATATTAAATTTTCATTACACATTTCACTAAAATATATTATCAATGTATTCTAATTCACCTTGTATTCATTACAAAATTTAATTATTGAAGTTACAATTATATATATAAAGAAAGTTGTTGAAGTATTACAAATCCTAAATTTAGGTCTATTATATTTAGAAGTCATGCTCCTTTTTAGAATATTTTTATAATCTACAATTTGAAGTAGTTTAAGTGTTGGAATCCCTTATTACATGTTAAGCGGCCAATTGATTACTATTTTATCATCTTTTCAATAATATATAATTTTTTTTTTAAGGATATACATTTAAAAAAAATTAAAAATATTTGGGAATATAAAGATATTTTTTTAGAATTTAAATTTAAATAATAAATATGAAAAAATAATAAAAAATACAATTTTCAAAAATTAAAAAATGAAAATATATAAAATAAATTAATATTCTATTTATATTGAATATTAAATAAACACTTCAAACAAAATTTACTTAATAACATTTCCATGAATCACATATAATTGAAATCAAATTAGAAAAATTATATATATATATATATATATATATATAGTGCATTGGATGTAGCTTGGGTGGTTGGGAGGAATGGTTGTTACCCTTCCCACAAAGACTCAATTCCTTGTAAGTGACATGTGATGCCTTTAATGGGTATATAAGATATTCTTGTTAATGAGTGAGATGTTATTGATATTGAGCTCCCAATATTGCAAAAATGCTCGGCCACCCCAGCTTCTCTCATAGTTTTCGAGGGGTTTTCCATGGATGTAGCATATATATATATATATATATATAACATAAATTTTTACATCCCTATATGAGGTGTTGGGGATGCAAACCCCATGGAACCCATCCACGAGGATGTTATTAATGCCAATAAATTGGCTCTAGGAACAAGGCAAGTGCCCAAGACCGAGGAGGGAATACTAGTTGGCAATTTATGTCTTCATTTATTGATCAACAACAAACTTGAGAGAGCAAGGATTCTTGGCCAGGTTGTCTCCCACAACTGGCGACATGCATAATAATGGGTCACGTCATCTCAACCACCTGGATGAAGAATTAATCGGTCATAACTCTTCTTACTTAGGCAGAGTCTTGACATTCTCTTGGAAAGTTTAGTCTTAAGAATGGAGAAAAAGGCCTCACAAAGAATGGACTCCACGGAAAGAAAAGGCTCAATAGAAGTTCAATATTCTTAGGTTCTTCTAGCAATTGATAGCACAACTCTCATTAAGAATCAAAGGATTTTCAATGACGATTGGTGGCTAACTCATCCTCTAACACAGATTTACCATCGTGCTCTTGGTGCTATCATTCGAGCCATCATGTCTCCTTGTTAGGGTTATCCCAGAGGATACCTCTGCGGCTCTAGAGTCCCCACAACTTGCTCTTCTCATCAAGGCAACGAAGGGAGTCCGGTCACAAGGGTGCAAAAGGAGGCTTATAACATGAAAACTAATTACTAGGAGAACACTCCTTAGTGTTTCCAAAGATATCTGAATGGGGCCAAAGTTGATGTCAGTGTGGAGCGTGATATGAAGATGGACTCATAGGTAGAAGACATGACAATCCAATGTGTACCAGATGAGGTACTAGGAAAAAATAGAACTCTAATGACACATTAAAACTTTCATGGGACAGATGCAGGATACAAGGGAAGACGCCCATAAATTCTCTCTAACCTTCCTTCCCCCACCAACACTCTGGCAGTCTCAGTCCCTTCTCACAATGTGCAACCTAGTCATGGCCACCTCTCGAAAGAAAATCCCCAGGGCACTTCAATGGAGTCTCTCGCTCCTTGAATTGTAGGTACCTCTCGGTTTTTCTTTATGTATTACAACATACAAGAAATACATGTTTTTTTTTTTTTTTGTAACTAGGGGAATTGGTAACAATGGTAGTATCGTACTTGCGTGACACAGGGTCAAATCCTACCGGCTGCCTTATAACCCCTAGGGAGGAACGCATAGCCTGCAAGAAGGCCCTCCGAGTAAATCAAGGTGAGAATCGACCTTAAGACCTCTTTTTACATATTTCCTTCCATTTACACGAAAAGGTCAAGCCCACGCTCTTGCTCTTCCCGAAGTTTTGACACCAGCGAATCACAGAGAGTACCTGGTCAAAGGATGAGTCTGCTTGACTGCTCAATTTTAGTATGATATATCTAATCCAGGTCTCTCCATTGGTTTACATATTATTTATATGCAAGGCTAATTTTTTGTTCCTTCTTTGTTTATTCATGCGTTACTCTGGTTGTTGACAATAAGGAAAAAGTGAAAATATGGGATGTTACAAATGGTATTAGATATTGATTTCAAAATTGAAACCTAAGGCTTACCCACCTTAAGGTAGAAATTTAGACATGATGACCTAATAATGAGTAGAAATAACGTAGAAAACCCTGAAATAACTCTCAAAACTCTGAAATTGCTAGTAAGAAACCCTAGAATAACTCCTATACAGAAAGAAAAAAAAAAAAACTATGAGAATTCTAAATTAGATGAAAGGTACCAGGAAGGAGTCTTGCAAATCTATTCCATTCTTCCATCTCTGTTCCAGCCACAAGAAATTTTTAACATGAAGACCTTTGCATACCTTTGCACATGGTCACCTTTGACCCTTTTACCCAAATAAGACAGCCACCGGTAAATTGCAAAGGTCATCAAGATGATGAAACAAAAAACAAAATGCAATAGTATATACAAAATTTAGAACAAGATATTTGTAGTTTGAAAAATGCAATTGTCCCTATAATAATTTAGAACAAGATATTTATAGTTTGAAAAATGAAACTAATATCCTACTGCTAGGATATTTTAATGCTAGGACTGCAACTCAACAAACTACTCTTTTAAGTGCTGATCCCAACCATAATCCTTTATGTCTAGATGAGGACCTTGTTTTATATAATAGCTATAAAAGAAGCTCTGAAGACCTAATTGAGAATTTTTTTGGTATTGAATTGGTCAAGATCTGTAGTGCTCAAGACCTAATAACTAGCAATGGAGTATTTAAGTGTCTAAACTCCAACAATATGACTTGTATTCATGGGCTAGGTAGTAGTGTCATAGATTATGCGATGTCTGATATCCTTGTTTCCAACCAAATAACAACTTTTGACCTTTTAAATGACCATGTTCCCGACTTTGATCATAAACCTTTAACCCTAACTCTAAAATTTTCCATGAACAAGAGCACCATTGAAGAGAATTCTGATAATCAAAGGAATTTGCGCTTTGAAAAAAGTAAAGTTGACATTTTCTTAAAGGATTTAAATAGTAAATTAAATCTCCTAACTTATAAGGACAACATTGAATAACTCTATCATAATTTTACAACTACCCTTTCCACTTCTATTAATAACTTATCTTTCAAGGTGTCCTATAAAAAGAATAATAGAATGACCAACCCTCGGTATGATGAAGAATGTAAAATTGTTAGGAAATCCATTAGGGATGATTCTAATGAGTCCTTAAAAATCGATAAGATCAATACGTACAAATCCATAATTAAAAAGAAAAAAAGGTACTATATCAATAAAAGGAAAGAGAAACTTTCACAACTATATAAGTTGGATCCTAAGAAGTTTTGGAGCCAAATTCTAAACTGCAATACTAAATAAAATAATAAGATTCCCTTAAGGGACTGGAATTCCTACCTTAAAAGTCTTTACGAGTTCCCTAGTGCCATGGACACCACTCCTATTGTCCCTACAAAGGAAGAAGTTTTTTCTTTAGATGACATAGAGTTCAGGGTTAAGCGTCTTGCAAATGGGAAAGATAAGGGCATTGAAGGCTACCAAGTTGAAATTTTTAAAATCGGAGGGCCTATCCTTATCCCTCACATACACAGGCTCTTTAATTTAGCATTCAAGCAGGGCTTCCCTAAAAATTGGACGCAAAGCATCATTGTTCCTATTTTTTTAAATGGGGATAGAAACATTCCCTCTAATTATAGGACCATTATGATTAGCACGATTTTATCCAAGCTTTATCGAATTATTTTGGAAAATAAGATTATCCTTTGGCTAGAAAGTCACGGTAAAAGAGATAAAGGCCAGGTCCGGTTTAAGAGATATCATTCAACTATGGACAATATTTTTACCTTTAGGATCATTGTAGAGGTGTTATGCAATACTAAAACCAATCTTTTTTGTTGTTTTGTTGACTTTAGAAAAGATTTTGACATGGCTCCTAGGAAAAACCTTTGGAATAGGTTGGAAGAGATAAAAGTGCCTCTTGAGTTGAGAGTTGTTGCAATAAGAATGTATGAGAACGTTATTTATAAGTTTAAAAACATTGAGGGATGGTCAAAAGAGATTAACTGCAATATTGGAGTCGAACAAGGTTGTCCCTTGTCACCTACCCTTTTTGGCATATACATTGACAAGTTAGAAGATTGCTTGGAAAAAGCAGGTTGTGTTGGCCCTACTCTCACTGGTAAATTCATCAATATTCTTCTTTATGTCGATGATATTTTTCTTATGGCAAGGAGTCCCTACGATCTTGAAAACAAACTAAGAATCCTCAAGGATTTTTTCTCCAATAAGGGTATGACTGTTAATACTGATAAGACTAAGGTCATGATTATTAAATCCAATAAGATGACTTATGATACCTTTGTATATGACAACAACAACTTGGAGGAAGTGACTTCATACAAATATCTTGTAATTGATATTCACCACAAGCTCAACTGGAATTATAACATTGAGAAAGGGATTATTGGGGGATGGAAAGCTTATTATGGGCTTGAAAACAATTGTAAATCAACTAATCTTTGGATTTGAGATAAGAATAAATCCCTCTTTGAGACTCTTGTTACACCTACTATTCTTTATCGTTGTGAAGTCTGGGGTTGTAGTATCTCTCATGAATCCTGGAGAAAGATAGAGCAAATACAAAAGAATTTTATAACCTATAATCTCAAAATTAAAAGAAATATTTCATATCCCATCCTACTCTTAGAAACAAACCTCTCCCCCATTGAGAGCACGACTATGAATAGATACCTAATGTATAAGAACAAGTTAAACAACATGGAATAAAAGAGGCTTCCTAAAATTGCTTGAAAATCGAGTCGTAACCACCATCGACTCAAGCGAGGATGGAATAAAGATGCCCGGTCTTGGCTAAACTATTGGGGAATCATGGAAGACAACATTCTGTAGAATAAATATACTATTAAAAAAATCGTCAAATCAAAATTTAAGGAGAAAATGTGGTGTGATAATGAGTTAGAGGAAAAAGGAAAAAGGAAAATTGAGGTATTATACGGATGTAATAAACCCTAATCTAGAAGATCAAAATTATCTATCTGTTTTTCCAAGTGTAAATAAAAAAATAAACATTTCTAAGACAAGAACAAATTCTCACGAGCTCCACAGTGAAACTGGGCATTGATCAATTCCTAAAATGCCATGGGATGAAAGAGTGTGTCACATTTGTGACACTAAGAAGGTTGAAGATGAAAATCACTTTCTCTTAGATTGTCCAGCCTTTAGGTCTCATTTTCAAAACATCTGTCACACTACCAACCTTCTTAACCTCTTAACTCAACAAAAGTATGGTGATCTTGGAAAGCTTCTCTCAATGTTTTTCGAGCATAGAAACAAAATTCTAAAGAATCACGCCCCCGGGGGGGCAGCTCAATTGGCAAGTGCCGTGAAAATGAAGTTCCATGAGGTTTCGAGTTCAATTCCCCCCGACTTACCTTGTGTGCCGCGTAAGGGGCATCGTGGGCACACCTGGAGGTTATAGGGGTAGCGGTTGGATAACACGGCCACGTGTAACGCGAGCACGTGCCCAACTAGTTGCTGATTCCTCCAGACACACAAAAAAAAAAAAATTCTAAAGAATCACAATTACTCACTTACTCTCTTAAGGCCTAATAGACCAATTCAGTCTTAGTGAATGTTAATCATCATCATCATATTATATTACAATTTAGTAATAAAATTTATATATAATTTTTAAAATCTAATTATAAAATCT
>JZKD02S1008167.1:163948-182600 GCA_000966675.3 Picea glauca
CCCGGAGTTTATTTCAAAGCTTATGGAAGACATAAGGCTTAACGATGATGAACGCGACCATTCAGTGGGCGGGGATTCTGCAGACGATGAACCCGGTAGGCTCTGCAATACCCCTCAGTTACGGAAAGAGTATGCTCAATTGGTGAAGTGCAGAGGGCAATGTTGGAGACCGAAACTTGAGACAATCAAGGAAAAGGAGCAGAAGAGTAATGTCTGCAAGCTCATATTCAAAATTATGACATAAATAGGACTTAAAATCTGATCTTCATTCTTGATCGGTTGAATGTATGGTGCTTAATTTTTGGCAACTGTTTTTTATTTTTAATTTCACCAGAGATCAGCCAAGATTTGTGGTGCAATTAAATACTTATTGCCTTCTTGTACAGTTTTTGGTTTTGCAATTAGCCATTATAGTCAAATTTTAAATTCACTAAACTTGAAATGACCCACTCGCTGCAAAATGATAAAAACAAAGGACTGATGCAAAGGTCGATGTTTGGTCAAGTGGTTGTTTGGATTCGAAAGTTATTATTGATTGGATAAATCAAAAGGTTTAACTACAAGCAGTGAATATAAAAGGTTGGAAATTAAATATAAAGGAACTGGTAAATAATTTTAAAGATATTAATTTTCAGCACATTTAGCCTGAATATAATAAAGAAGCAAACTTATTGTTAAAGCAGGAGCTAAAAGAACCTAAAGGTAGACTGACTGTTAGCTGATCCTAAAGGTTGGCTGATCCTTTTCAGTATCGAACAGTATCTATATTGTATTTGTAAAAAAAATTATACATTTGTATGTACAACATAAACATTTTTTTATTTCAAAGTCTTAAAAAAAAAAATCCAAACTTGAGAGATGCCATGTTTGGCGAAATACTTTCATGGTTTTACTCTAGGTTAATATGTTAAGATCCATAGACTTTTAAATAATTAATGTGACTTTTAAATAGTTGATGAGAATTTTCGACTTACAAATACTTTCATGGTTTTACTATAGGTTAATATGTTAAGATCCATAGACTTTTAAATAGTTAATGTGGCTTTTAAATAGATGATGAGAATTTTAGACTTACATGTTTTTATATAGTTGTGATATTTTTTTATGGTTTTACTCTTTAGGATAAGTTTCATAATATCTTTCCATGAAGTTTTTAAATAATTGTTTTTAAATAATTAATTGGAATTTTCAATTTACACGTGTTTTGTGTTTTTTCTTGTTATAAGAAAATGTTATCAATTTTATCTATGTGTGAATACTCAGGTTTTTCAATTCAAATATGATAAAGTATGATAAAGGTATAATAAAAAATTGATGGGTACATTAGATTAGTTAAAGTGATTGAATTTTTTTGAATTTCTTATGAAAAGTTTATTTCTTACAAAATTCCCTCCAAAAAATATCACTCAATTTCATATAACCAATATTAATATTCTTCATTGTGAAAGTATGAGTATCTATTTAAAAGCATGTATGTATATAACAAAAGATATAACTTGATGTAATATGAAAATAATTTAATTCAATTTCATATGACCAATATTAGTATTCTTCATTGTGAAAGTATGAGTATCTATTTAAAAACATGCATGTATATAATAAAAAATATAACTTGATGTAATATGAAAATAGTTTATTGTAATGCGTGTAGTATGACTTAACAAGATTTAGAATGTATGTCTAGAATATTTAGGTCATTTACAACCTAAAGCTAGTATGGAGATATATTGTCACTTAACATTACATTAAGTGACAACAACAAAAAAATTAAAGTAAAAAATAAATAATTATGTATGTATATATGTACTTGACAACATCTAAAAATAATTATGTATGTATATATGTACTTGAAGAGAATAAAATTTCTTAAGGTGTAATTTTTTTTCATCATTTAATATAAAAAAATTAATAGATAACATAGAATTAAATAATTAAAAAAATACATCTTAACAAATTTGATCCTTCTCCATAGTTGATAAATGTGATTTTAAAATAGATTTTCACTAATTGTATTTACATTACATCTTTTTTTAGCTATTTATTTTTCTCAATATGAAAAAACTCAATAAAATTACTACTTGATAATTAAAACCTCAAATATTTCAAAGTCCATTTTTTTTTCTTCCTCACTAAAGTTATTATTATTATTAGTATCTAATCCTTCACATATCTCTAATAACATAAATAATTATTATTATTATTGTTGTTGTTGTTGTTGTTATTAGGATAGAGAGAGATATTAATAACATAAAATAGGTTGTTATGATTGAGAGATATTAATAACATAAAATAGGCACAAGAAAAATATACTCTATACTCATCAATCATACATGGTTCATCAACATATTAGACTCCCTCTCAAGAGGTACCATCCTCTATACTCACCAATCCTACATGGTTCATCAACATATTAGAATCCCTCTCAATCAAAACTTAGTCCCAGCCATATCAAGTTATGAGATTACTTCAAATATTCCCTCCTTAATTGAAGATTGGAATTTTCTTATTCAAACATAAAGCTAACATATGAGTATAATTGCCATCCTTGTGCTTATCCAAGTGGTTCATTCCACAACTTGATCCTACATCCTCTCTATAAATGATAGGGACCGCTCCATGAACTACTTGTATGCTTGAATAGCAAGACTTACAACAAACCTAGGGAATACAACTTAACTAAAACTAATCATGCACCCCTTGCTTAAAAAAAAAAAACGCATATAAATCATTACATCATTTCATTTTAGACACAACTAACGTTTGAATGCTTTACAACATCTTCATGTGCCTAAAACATAAGTCAATAGAAAAACTAAGATCATTAACCATTCTATTCAACATTGTTTTTTCTTTTCCTCTTCATGTAGACACTCTGCCTTCTTTATCTTTCACCATTCATCGTCATTCTATGTTTTGTAGATAAAATTACTTTGCACGAGTGTCTTCTATGGTAGCTTCCTTTTGCTCGTGCTATTTGCACGCGGCTTGGACTATCATGTTTCTCATGCCTCCAAATATATGAAGACATACGTACTCAAAATAATACCTGGAACTGTCCCCATCATCACCATAGGCATGGGGTTCTCATACTAAGAACATGATTTAATCTTTGTCCCATTTATCTCTAATAACAAATATTGAGAGATCCCTTTGAAACCTCATGTGATGGAAGACCACACAATCCATTATTCTTGACTTTTGTTAGGACTCCCTTCTTTCTCCAATTTAATTCCTCTAGTACTTATCCTTGCAAAGATCCTGGACCTCGACACCCTTTGATCAAAGGTGTTCAATGAGGGAATCCTTGAGTGTGCAACTGAAGTCAACAAATAATGCAATGATATTGAGAGGCTTCTTGAAGTTGTTGCTTCCCATTTTCCTGGTTCACGAATGAGTGTTTTGTTAGAGATAATGCTCACATTAAATGCTACATACTAGAGTCTAGGGATTGGATTGGGTTTGGAGGATGTTGAGATATTCTCTCAACCTCTCCCTCAAAGAGTGGAATTAGCTGGATCTGAATCTAGCTTATATATGTGTATTGTGTTGTGTTCATGATATTAATATACAAACTATTTGTGTGAACTTAATTCTTCCAATTAAAAATTTTGTATTAGAGCTGAGGATCACGAATGACTAGCTGAGTTCTAGAGGTAGATCTGATTGAGTGCTTGACGATTTGTTCGAAGATATCAAGAGTTAATTTCAGATTGACTATCGACTCCTGGTAGAGCCATTGGTTAAGGCGTAAGGCAGAATGAGACCATCTCTTGTGTAGGCGAGAGGCATAAGGCATGAACTTTATTGATTGTGTGTGTCAGAGAAATAACAACTCGATAGGAAGAAGTTCCACACATTCTTGTATTATTATCGTTGTTTCATTTTCGTGGAGGGAATCGCTGGTTGAAATTTCTGAGGAACAATGCCATATTGTGTGTGGAGGAGTTGATATATACACGGAGGAGAGAGAACACATTGATCGGTTAAAGGAAAGAGGGAGACGCTACAACAAGAGGTAATATGGAGTCATCTATTGAATTTGAGAAATTTAATGGGATCAATTTTTATACATGGAAATTCAAAGTACAAATGCATTTGATGAATAAGGGATTGTGGAATTTAGTAAAAGGAACATAAAAATCACCTACAGATGCCAAGAGATTAAGTCAATGGGAAAAGAGAGAAGACAGGGCCAAGGCTATTATTGGATTGGTTATTTCAGAAACTCAATTGCATTTAGTTTATTTAGGTAAATCATCTAAAGATATTTGGGAGAAATTAAGTAAACTATTTGGAGAAAAGGCTTTAAACTCAAAATTCTCTCTTAGAATGCAACCCTTTAGCCTTAAAATGCAAGATGAGATACCGCTATCCAATCATATAAATTCTTTAATGTCACTTCTAAGGAAATTAGTTGATGTTGGTACCAAGGTAGAGGAAGAAGATTCTAAAGCAATTCTGCTAAATAGTCTATCTTATAAATATGAAAATATTATTTTCGCATTAAGTCAATTGTCTTCTCAGTCCTTAGAAGAAATGGTAGCATCACTTTTAGCTGAAGACAAAAGGATGAATCCAGAGAACACAAATGTTCATCATGAAATTGCATTGTACTCAAAAGGTAAGATGAGAAAAACCAAGGGTTCAACAGAATTCTTCTACTGTCACAAGAATGGACATATAGCCTGGAACTGTAGATCTGGTGCTAGAGATATTCTAAATGGCAAAGAAATTGCAAACATTGCCAACTTGGATGACTTATAAGAAACAAAAAGTGATGAAGAATCAAGAGGGCCATATCTCAAACTGTTCTAAAAATGAGGGTGGTGTGTTTAATGTTATTATATATGTGTGGTGTGCTAGTCAAGTTGTAATTTTTCAATATAGTGTTATAATGCAGAGCCAAAACTAAGGTTTATATTGATGTGACCCGTCGTGCTTCAGGAGCATTAGTTACAGGTTATTTTTATGTAAGGTCAAGTTGTGAAACTGACTACTGGAAACATTTCGTATCTAGATCATTGTTCTATATAATTGTTTAAATTTTATCTTCGGGGGAATTTCACAGATGAAAGTGTATCCATAAAATGGTTTAGTGTCGAGATTGTCCTTCGGGAGGTAAAAAAGTGTCAGTTCTACAAGTACATCAAAGATGGTCAGAAGTGTTTGTACTTTAAATTAGTCAAGTGGGAAGCTCGAAAGTGTGGAGAATAAAAGATCGAAAACCGTGAGATTGCAGAGTGGGTTTAAGTGCTGATGAAGACCAATCTGACAAATAATTATTGTAATTTGATATTTGATAGTTTTTGTAATGTAAGCATTAAAGGGGGGTGTTAGAGATAATGCTCACATTAAATTCTACATACTAGAGTCTAGGTATTGGATTGGGTTTTCTGGAGGATGTTGAGAGATTATCTCAACCTCTCCCTCCAAGAGTGGAATTAGTTGGATCTGAATCCAGCTTATATATGTGTATTGGGTTGTGTTCATGATATTAATATACAAACTTTTTGTGTGAACTTAATTCTTCCAATTAACAATTTGTTTTGGAGCTTGATCGAATCCTCAGGACTCCACCCTATTGTGAAACACTCCTGCTAATGAATATGATACCAAGGAGAGTTCAAATATGCTCCTACTTAGCAAAGGGCTATTGCAACAGCTTTTCTTGTGAGATGATCGACTTAGAAGATTTTTTTTTTCATGCTTTCTAAGAACACAAATCCAACACAACACTAATCACACCATTGTAGAGATCACCTTCATGTTATTCTTGAAAAAATCTTGAACATCATTTCCCTTTCATCGTAGCCTCTCCGACAATCCTATTGACTTCATTGACCGAGGTTGAAAGAAATTGCACCCCCATCCACCGTGACCATGACACAATTGAGTTTGGGTTTTTTGTTGTTGATAGATGTTGCCTTCAACTTCATCCAGTCCCCACTCTTCTCAAGTTGGAATTTGAATGCATATGTGAATTCGTCGACGATGGCAACATTTGAATAGAGCATGTTAGCTCACCTAAAACAGGCTATAGAAATCATACACAACCATATAGACCTATATTGACTTCACAAGGTCCTCCTTCTCTCATTGGTACTCGAGCGATCTGGAAGCAACGGTGCCACTGTCATCTTTGACCCCACTTGGGCCTCTTCTCTTAGCATGGTAGCTCACTCCTTCACAGACCGTTTGAAACCTTCTACATTGGCTTCTCCTCGTAGCACACCCTTCCACTAAAACTCACTCACAGGTTTTCTCTTCTTCATAGTGACAGATCTACTCTCCTCCATTTCTTCTTTAACAAATTTGCACTTTGGAATAAATCTCACATATCCATATTCATCAATATTCTCTTCAGTAACATGAATATCAATGCCAAGTTACACAACCTTTTCTCCGATACGATGAATATAAATGTGTTATCAATGCCAAGTTACACAACCAATTGTTATGATAGTGAAATACCAATAATAACATAAAACAAGGTTGTGTGGCACCGCAGTCCCAACCAACAAGGTTAGAAAGCAAATTGTGAAAAATGGGGTCGAACTGTAAATGAAACAAAGTGTTTGGTGAAAAATGTATATCACAGATCACAGACCGTGGGGAAAAAGAAAATGACGCTTGGAAGGAAGAACGCCATCTAGTTTTTGAAAGTATATAGCAAACATATGTTTTTTGAAATTATATAACAAACTACAAATTTGTTGAAAGTGGAAGAATGAATTTGGAAATTTAATGCATTTTCCATATGGACTGGTGAAAGATAAAAATATATGAAGACATAAAATTAAAAGGAGATAAGAAATATAAAAATTTAAATGTATTTTTAAATGACTCTTTCATTTTAGAGCACCATTTGTTTTGAAATATATAAAAAAATAAAAGTCTGTAACATATAAAAAATGAAATGCATTTGTCATATAGACCGGTGAAAGATAAGAATGTATGAAAACATAAATTTAAAAGGAGATAAAAAAAACATTTTTATTTGAAATATGTCAAAAAATAAAAGTTGGTTACATACTGTTGGAAGTATTGAAATATACAAAAAAATAAAAGTTTGTTACATATAAACCATAATTTCAATGCGTTTGTCATGTAGACTGGGATTGTGGCTCCCGCGGACCATTAGAGAAATATGTACAAGAAACAGGATTTTGGAAAGAAGATAGAGTGCAATACTTGCAAAAAAAATAAATGGAAAGGTACAAGTGCTTGCGTGTACATCTCTATTTAAGAAACTGGAATAACTAGGTTGATAAACAAAGGACAATCGATATTTTTACAGTGAGGGTACATATGAGCCCTTTGGCTATTTTCTTGCAGTTGTCATTTCATTGATGTCGTCGATGACTGTGGTTTCAAAGATGTCCTTGACGCCTGCTGGAATGCTGGCAACTGCCCGTTGCCTTTCGTCGACAGCCTATTTCAATTTCCTTTCGAGGCATTCTTCAATGTAGCTTATCATTGGGGTGACGTTGATCTCATTCCATATTTTTATGTTGAAAATATCGCTTTCTAATTATCGGAAGTCGATAGAAAGATTAGAGAGAGCCTGATGAATTTCCTCGTTCTGTACTGCATATTTGACTAGCTAGTCGTCGATGTGAGCTTGATCAAATTGAAGGATGCTGTAAAAAAATTCCAGAGACAAGGCCTTAAACATAGCAACCTGTTTATTAAACTCTTTCCTGGTTAAGGGAAAGGAGTTTGTGATTAAGTTGCGGTCTTGGAAGTCGTTGGTTTTCCCGACTAAATCTATATTTGACAACCTTGTGAATAATTTATCTTTGTTTGACATGGCTTGTTCACATGACTGAACAATGAGATGCAGGTTCTTCATTTTTTCTTTCCAACATGCATTCAATTGACCGATCCAATTTTTGGATGGAAGATCTTCTTCTCTTCTTTTTGTTTCTGTCATATTGTTGACAATCTTGCCAAAAGGAATGATCATTTTTAAAAGTAATTTTTTTCTTATTTTAGCTTGGCCTGGAAAAGCTCGAGAAAACTATGTGCCCTGTTTCCAAGGGAAGTTATGGTTTGTGATCTTTTCCATGCCTCGGTAACCAGTTCCATTCTTTTTTTTATATTATTCTCCACATATCCTTTATAGGATGCAAGCATGGTGGAGGATGCTTTTATGTTGGCTGTAGGGGTTCCATGCATGGCTATTGCCAAAGGATTGACAAGAAATGGCATAGGAATGAAACCGTCTTCCAATTCCTTGACCCGGTCCTTCAGTAAGGCATTCTCGGCCTCGATTCCTCCAATGGAATCATGAAGTGCTTCTTCGCTCACAGTGTTAAGTTGATAGATTTGGGAGGGCTACATGTTGGCAAGGTCAACCTCTGAACGAGATTTGCCTTTCTTATTTTTAACATTTTTTTTCTCAATTATCAATTTTTTGGACTAGCTATCAAAAATATCTTTTTGGAAGATAAAGGATTCATCTTTTTCAAAATTTTCGGTAACGGATATGTCCATTGGATGGCTATGGTGGGTGGATTCTCTGGGTTGATCAAGGAAGCACATCATGCTATCCAAATCAGTGTCAAGTTCCATGTTTGCACTCTGAATTTTCGGCTCTTCTGCCTACCCCACATTTTTTTCTCTTCTTCTCTACTGGAAGCTTGTGAGAACTATATATTTTAGAGTGAGGAGGGTTGTTATCTCCTCATTCGTTTGAATAAATATGAGTTTCTTTGTTGATATGGTAGGTCGTTGGAGTGATGCTCTGGGATGTCGTAATTTTTGGAGTGGTATTTGTGGATTAAACACTCTTGTCAATGAGGCCTTTCCCCTGTTGTGTGTACAATTTAGTGCATCTTTGCACTATGTCTACATCGGTGACATCATAGGCAGGATTGTTGTCGATACTGTCTCTATTTTTGGACAGGTGTTTTTTTTAAAATGAATCACCGAGGCCAAGTGTTTGTAAATGTTGTTGAAAAATATTATAGGGGTCGAACCCTCATATTATTTCAGCAAATCTCAGGTTGAAAATGCTAGAATGTGCTGCAAAATCCTCAATTTTGTTGACGTTTTTCAACATGAACTCCCCTACTTTCCAAGCGAGAGGAATGAACTATTTTTTTTTCTTCCTTTGGAACAGATGGAACCAATAGTTTTATTGACGTGCTACTTTTGCAACAAACATTATGTTTGCAATGTGACATGGAAGGAGAGTAGACTATTTCGTGGAGCCAAAAATTCTTATGACAGTGTAATTATCCAAATGTTCAAGTGTCCCCTTCTGTCCAAAAAACTAGTTGTCTATTCAGATATGTGGGTAACATCTTCTCCTAACAATAGAACTTTGAAAATAGACACAAAACCATTAAAAACCTCATAAAAACAATGGGAAGCCTTGTTCTTCCACAAGGCATGGTACCCGAACATTACTAGGTGGAATTCACGATTGACATTCTTGGACAAAGACAGTTGTGGAAACCGACAGGAATGCGCTATTGCAAAAAATAAATAGGACAACATATAAAATTTCTTTTCCCTTTTGTAGCTTGACAATTGGGAAAAAATTTCATGGGAAATTAACCTACCCAATCAAAAATGGGTTGTTCGTTGACTGCGAAATATAAAATATAAAGAGACATCCGGGAAACAATAGTTGTGGACTCCTGTCCCTTTATTCTTGTAAACAACTAGGCAATTTCACTGGATGGATTTCTAAATGAACTAACCTACATAATTGTAATATCTTCAGGAAATAGAAGTGGGTTTTTCAAAAAATGGGGCAAGAGGTCCAACTTGTTATTATGCTATGCTAGGAACTGTTTGCAATCTTCCCCTCTGAATGTCAATGTTGGTTCTGACAACTTTAGCATCTGGAGGAAGACCCGAGGTCACAAAGAAACAGAAGAGCAGTCCCATAGTGGAATAATTATTTTCTCAGAAATAAATTTATTGCGCACCAAGAGACTAGGTCCTTACAGTAAAAAAACTCAGGGACACGACATGCATGAGGAATCTAGGAGGTCCAAATTACTTGGTTCTTTGCGACAGATCTTAAATAATAAGAATATGCATTGGACCGCTGAAGGTTCTGGTCCTTGCGCCTGAAGATGTTGACTGTATCTCCACATAAGTGTTGTCGAGTTAATGCCATAGGTTTATGAGAACGTTGGTTTGCTGTAAATGATGGTTTAAATGAACAGTTAGAGTCGATAATGTAACTCTCCGGTAAATATTGGTTAAATGTTTATGAATGGGAAAGGTCCTCGAGCCTTTCACTGATTAATTACAATCTGTATGGGTGGTGCATGATGAATTGTTAGCAGTAAAGATTATTTATTACATATTTAGAAATGCGAAGGTGGCAGGTATGGAAAAGAGCAATTAAGGATTGAAGGTTTCCTGAACATGCGAAGGCCACAATGTGCAAATGAGAGTTCATGATTTATAAATCAACACTTGGAAGGGATAATATAATTCCACCACAAATTTTGGTTTAATGCGCATCAATATGAGATCTCCTCGGGCCTTTTTCCCATCAAAGAAAATTTATACGGTTCCTGCATGATGACCTTTCATAATTAAATACCAATAATTCCATATATAACCTTTTTTTTCTTTTATTATAGATAAGTGCGAAGGTGTCAGAGACGATGAAGAGCAAGGAAAGAATGGAAAGCTTTTAAAAGCAGTCAGATAGGATTCAAAAAAGGGTTACGGGGATACTCAGGACAACCGAGTGTTGCACAGTCAAATTTCATGTATTGGAATTTTTTAGTGCAAAATGTGTAAAACGGAAGAGATCGTGATGGGGCAGTTTAGTGGATGGTTTGTATATTTGTGGAATTTCGGCAAAGTGGCTAAATATGGAATAGGGAAATTTCTAATTTCATGCCTAGAAATAAGATCTTATATATAATTGGCAATTGCTAATTGCAAAGAGGCGCGGACACAGTAAACAACGACGAGGAACTGGATATTTCTTCAACCCGCCAAACTGATGATCAACCAAAGAAATTTGAAGAAATGGCGAAGTATGAAAAGAGGACAGATGGGCTTCAAAAGGTGGTGACAATAGTTCCACAAAATATGCGACACGATGGTTAAATTGTATTTCTTGGAAGTTTTCAGTGCAAAATGTATACCATGAAAGAGGGCATGATAGGGGGATCATAATATGGAAGAGGGCATGATCTAAGGCCATTTTCAAATATGTATATCGTGGAAGTGACGGTACTGTTCGCAATCCATGGAACAACAAAATTCCAATATAGAGCCCGCCTACTGGGAATTCGCAGTCGAAGAAGTTTCTAGTTATGGAATGGGGAAGCGTTTGGTTGGTGTCGTGATAAAAGAGTATGAGTTCAAGTGTGAACTAGGAATATGATCTGCGAGTTTACTTGGTTCTTTCTTGTATGATTCGTCTGTCAATTTGTATATCCTGGAACTCTGAGACATTCTATTAGCGAGCCAGTCGTCAAGTCCGGTTGTCAATTTGTATAGTGCGAAACTATGGGTGTTGTTTACAGGACATCAAACTATAGAGGAAATTATTTTCCCTTTAATATAGATTCTGTGCTGCAAATGTGGTAGGGTGAATTTAAATAAAGGGGAAGCAGTCGTTGGAAATGCGTGAATCCGTCAAGCTGTGAAGCAAGGCATTTTTGGGAAAAAAATGATTATGTAACCAGGAAGAGAAACTATAGGGAATAAAAGAGTGGAAAAACAGAAAGGAGGAAGGAAGTTTTCATAAGCACGAACTAGTTTCAAATAAGCCCCATTGTTTCAAAACCATCATTTTCTACTAATCGCCAACAAATGCATTGTTGAAGATTACATTTTATTGCAATTGTACCAAGATTTATAGTAATTTATAAAATATTAAGTGGATTGTAGTTCTTGATACATTCTTCCATGACTGTAACATATTAACTTAACCACTAAACTTCATTTTCTACTAGTTGCCCGCAAATGCTTTGTTGAAGATTAGATTTTATTGGAACGTGTGGGTGTAACTGTGTTCTTGATACATTGTTCCATGACTGCAACATATTATCTCGAATTTTAAACTTATTTCATTATGGGTTGTTAGCATTAAAACTTAATAACTATTTTTCTACAACATTGTACATTGCTATTTCTATGTTCTATCTGCATTACGAATAGAATTGAACGTTGGTTTGAAACTGTGTAATCCATTTTTTGTTTGCATAAAAGGTTGGTGGATTGACGCAGTACATTGTCATATAATTGTTAGATGTTCCATCTTAGAAAAAAAACCTATGTAAACACAATATCGAAGAAGTATGAGAGAACCGAACCATGCTAATGAGAACATGCATTAAATCTAGAAAAGAAGCAGCAAGGAAGAGTCGAAGACAAAAATTTTAAAAGCAAATCCATGTAAAAAAAATAAGAAAAACACCCAGTATTGTACATCTATCCTTAGAAATTGGACCCAGTTCTTTGGGCCAAAAAATTGAACATATCTACGACAAACACAGGCATGGGATCTACAGTATGCAAGATCCTCGCAGTTTTCTCCTCAATGAATCATCTTGTGCTGAAATTGATAGTTTTTAGAAGCTTCCCGTGAGGAAGAAGACGAAAAATGTTGCAGGGAAAATGGAATATCCCATAGTTGAAACTGCCTCTTCATAGTCCAAAAAAATTTAGGAGCACAGGTTGCGCATGCAATTCCAGAAGCCCAAATTAGTCCATTATGGGCGGAAGGAGATGACTAGTAGAAAAATGCCTTGCAACAGTGAGAGTTTTGGAACTGATTCCCGAAGATGCTAATTAATAATCTTTTGGCTTGAAATATATCTCTGGGAGCATCAACATATCATTGCTTTACAGTGAAACTCTTCCACCCAGAACAGACTAATTTTGAATTCTGGAATTCCTACTTTCGTGTTGCAAAGTGGATATTTCGTTTACCGTCCGTCTTTTTTTCTAAAACCCCTTTTGGTGTTGTCAGGACCGCCATCACTGAGCCAGGAAGTTCCATCCATTATGGTTGATTTCAATTTGGGTGCAGTAGTGGGAATATTTTGTGCATTGCCATCATCCATTGTCGTATCATCGACCATCAGATAATCTTCTTCCAGCTCAGAATTCATGACATCAACTTGTGCATCAACCAAGAATGCAACTGGGAAGGTTTTATGAGCAAGCAGGGTTTCCTTGGAATTATTTGGATTGAAATATATCTCTTAGTGTACCGAGGGACAATATTATTTTTTGCCCCTGGGCAGAGGGAGATGAGTAGTAAGAATATGCCCTAGAATAATGGAACCTTTGGCCATTATGCCCCAATGTGTTTACTGTGGCTAGACAGAACTGTTGCCACAAGTTATTAAGAATTTCCATTTGCTCGAGATGATGTTTGAAATGAAAATCGGGGAGGGATAATATAACCCTCCGCTAATTATGGTATAATGCGTATCAATGGAATATCTTCTCGAGCCTTTCGTTAATCAATGACAATCTCCAAGGTCTGTGCAGAATGAGCTGTCACCATCACAACTCACTAATTACAGAATTAGAAAAAAGTGCAAAGGTCGTGGTGACGGTGAAGAGAGATTAACAATAAGAAATTTCTTAAAAGCACCAACCCGCTGGCGCACAAAAAATATATTGCATCGTGTTTGAAATGAATACTTGGAAAGGATAACATACTTGTGCGCGAATCTTAGTTTAATTCGTAGTAATGACAAATCTTCTCCGGACTTCCGAACATTAATAACAATCTTAAGGATTCCTGCATGATGAACCACTAGCATTAAAGATTAATTATTGCATATCTGAAAACAAGTACGAAGGCAGCGGTGATGGCGAATTGTGGCTAGGCACTGGCTAACTCAGGAAACCGATTCCAAGAAATACCTAGGTATGGAAAGCGGTCGGGTGGGTTACAAAATAAAAACGAAAGAAGATATATCCAAGAGACGTGAAGGGTCGATGGTCATATTGCATCTCAATGGTCATATTGCATCTCAATGACAGATATCGACCGTCAATTTGTATGTTGTGGAATTTCAGTGTTGTTTGTGAATAGGGGAACAACGAAAGTGCAATGGCGAGAGGGCAATTTGTATATTGTTGAACCTAGCATTCTGTATATAAAAGCATGAGACATTGGGAAAAGGGACCAAGCAAACACAAAGCAAAAGTATATGAGATGAAAGGGGGTTTGTTTGCAAATTTGTAAATCACGGAAGTCTGGGTGCTAGTCATAGGTGGCGGAACAATGGAAATGCAATGTTAAATCTGCCTATGCAGGAACCCACATTTAAAAAAACAAAAGCATAGAGAAAAGATAAACTAGAAAATTTCGAAAAAACGAGTAATACACACTAAATATGTACATAGCCACTTTTTGAATCACGGGTTCTCAAACGGGCAGGCTCTAAATTGGACATCCATTTTTCCTTGGCCTACAAATAGCATTTAGAATTCCGCAATATACAAATTGGTCGGCGGACCTGCGGGGTGGCTCTTTCAAAATTCCACTCCTTTTGTTTATTTTCATACAAACGGTACTTGGAGTTCCGTGATATACAAATTGACAAATAGACTGTAGGGATGATGTCCTCGAGCGTGCGATTTTCTATGAATGCTAATCCCTATTAACTATTGGACATTATCTAAAGACATTATTTTGAATACTAAATTATTAATATTAAACATTGATATTGTACAATTTAATTAGACAAGGAGGTCTGTACAATATGAAATAGGGAAGCAGTCGGTTGGTCGAGCTATTGATATAAAAGTAACTGAAATCTGAATACGTGAATCCGCCAACTTCCTTACCAAGAAATTTTCCAAAATGAATGAGCAATACATAAAATATATTTTTATAAAGTATGAACATGATATTTTATAGAGAATGTATTGTTCCCGCATCCATACTCAAGCCAATCTTTTGATTGTGGGTACTTAGGCTGGCGGGATAAAAACTGGGCCTCTATTGTTCTGTTAGCTACAAATAGCACCCAAGAGTTCCACTATGTAGAAATTGACAGGTGGTCTTGCAGGCCGGGTCACTCAACAATGCATTTCTATTGTTCTGTGTCATTCAAACAACACTTGGAATTACTCCATATACAAATTCATAGATGGACTCCAGGGCTGGCAGGCCAAACCTTGCGAGTGTTTACAAATGGTGATCCCTATGAACTATGTAACACTACCAATGGCCTCATGGGCTGGCGGGCTCAAAATTGGGGCTTTCTTGTTCTGTGCCCTGCAAATAACACCCAGAGTTTTGTGATATACAAATTGACAAGCGGATTTGCAGACTATTTCAATTTTAAGGGCCTCGTTGACGTAATAGTACAATTGGCCTTGGGCCAGTTTACATTTGTTTCTTACAATATCAAACGGAGAAGCGGTCGGTCGGGTTGGTGATCTAAAAGTAATTGAAACCTCAAGTCGTGAATCCGCTAACTTCCATAGGTAGAATTTTTTCGAAAAACGACTAACACATAATAAGTATGAACTCTTACAAGGTATGGACACGAGGTTCTTATAGAGTTTGTACAGATCCTGCATTTCATAGCTGGCCACTTTTTCGATTGCGGGTTCTCAGTCTAGCAGGCTCAAAATTGGGACTCTATTGCTACGTATGCTACAAATAGGACCCAAAGTCCCGTGATATACAAATTCACAACCGAAGCTGCAGACTAGGTCGCTCAACATTGCAATGCTATTGTTTTGTGTCTTCTAAACAGGATTTAGAGGAAACGAGTAGTACATAGTAAAGATGTACTTCTAAAAACTATGGACATGAGATTTTATAGAGCATGTACGAATCCCTCATTCCATACTTCGCCACTATTTGGACGGCGTGTTCTCAGGCGACTGGGTTCAAAATTGGCCCTCTTTTGTTTTGTGTCCTATAAATAGCACCCACATTTCCACGATATACAAATTGACAAGCAAACTTTCCATCTATTTGAATTTTAAGGGCTTCGTATTCATGTCATAGCACAATTGGACTTGGGCCAGTTTATATTCATTTATTACAATATCAAATGGGGAAGCGATCAATTGGGCTGGTGATATAAAAGTAAGTGAAATCTGAAGTCGTGAATCCGCCAAATTTCGGACCTACAAGTTTTTCAAAAAACATGTAATACGTACTAAGTATGTACTCTTATAAACTATGAACATGAAATTTTTATAGAGCATGTACAGATCCACCATTCCATATTTAGCCCTTTTTTTGGATTGGAGGCTCTTGGGATGAAAATTGGGCCTCTATTGTTTCGCTCTCTACAAATAGCACCCACAATTCCGCGATATACAAATTCACAAGCGAACCTACGGGTTGGGTGGCTCAACATTGCACTTTCATTGTTTCCACGATATACAGATTGATAGATGGACTCGAGAGCTGACGGGTTCAAGTTTTGCCATTGATTATGGATGGAAATCCCTATCAACTATTTAACATATCTAAAAACATTATTTTCAATACTAAATTATTAATATTAAATATTGATATTGCAGAATTTAATTAGACAAGAAAGTTTGTACAATCTGGTCGGGTGAGCGATATAAAATTTTTCCGGCAAACAAGCAATACATAGTAAACATGTACTTTTATAAAGTATGGACATGACATTTTATAAAACATATGTGGATCCCTCATTCCATACTTAGGCACTTTTTGGATGGTGGGTTCTCAGTCTAGCGGGCTGAAAATTGATCGTCTATTGTTCTGTGTCCTACAAATAGCACCCAAATTTATGCGATATACAAATTAACAGGCGGACTTGCGGGCTGGTTGGCTCAACATTGCACTTTTATTGTCCCATAGAGATTCCGTATTAATTCCATATTTAGCCACTTTTTTGGATCAGGGGCTCTTGAGCTGGTGGGCTGAAAATTGGGCCTCTATTGTTTCATGCTCTACAAATAACACCCACAATTCCGTGATATACAATTTGACAAGCGAACCTGTAGGCTGGCTGGCCCAACATTGCACTTTCATTGTTTTGTGTCCCCCAAATAGCACTCGGAGTTCCATGATATACAGATTGACATATGGACTCAAGAAATGGAGGGTTCAAGTTTGCCATTGTTTATGGACGACAATCGCTATCAACTATCTAACATATCTATCAACATTATTTTCAATACTAAATTATTAATATTAAATGTTGATATTGTAAAATTTAATTAGATGAGAAAGATTTTACAATCTGGTCGGGTGAGCAATATAAATTTTTTCTGACAAATGAGTAATACATAGTAAACATGTACCTTTATAAAGTATGGACATGAGATTTTATAGACCATATGCGGATCCCTCATTCCATGCTTAGGCACTTTTTGGATCGCGGGTTCTTGGCCTGGAGGGCTAAAAATTAAGCCTCTATTATTCCGTCTCCTACAAATAGTACGCATACTTTCACCATATATAAATTGATAGGCGGACTTGTGAGTTGGTTGGCTCAACATTTCACTTTTATTGTCCCGTACCGATTCCATATTAGTTCCATATTTAACCACTTTTTGGGATCGGGTTCTCTCAGCCTGGCAGGCTGAAAATTGGGCCTCTATTGTTACGCGCTCTACAAATAGCATCCACAATTTCGCGATATACAAATTGACAAGGGGACCTGTGGGTTGGCTGGCTCAACATTGCACTTTCACTGTTCCGTGTCCTCCAAATAGCACTCGGAGTTCCACGATATACAAATTGACAGATGGACTTGAGGGCTGGCGGGTTCAATCTTTCCATTGTTTACGAATGGTAAACCCTATCAACTATCTAACATATTTCAAAACATTATTTTCAATAATAAATTATTAATATTAAATATTGATATTGCAGAATTTAATTAGACAAGAAAGTTTGTAGAATCTAGTCGGGATGTTTGCATATATTGGGCAATAAGACCAACAACAAAGGAAAGATCTGGATGGGTATGAGTCAAGTATAAGAGGCTACGAACTAACTGACGATACAGGGTGGCATCAACTTCAGGAGAAGTATAGGTGGAAGAAATCTTGACTCCAGACTGGAAGGGAGAAGGGGTTGGTTTACAATCGTCCATGTGAAAGCGACGAATAAGGTCACAAGCATACTTAGACTAGGAAAGAAAAATTCCTTCATTGGTTTGCAAAACTTGGAGGCCAAGGAAATAGTGTAAAAAACCTAAGTCTGTCATTTCAAATTTCTTCTTAAGGTTGGTTTTCACATGGTTTAAAAGTTTTGAGTCACTACCAGTAATGATAAATTCATCGACATAAAGGACAAGGATTATGAGATGGCTTCCTACATTCTTGGTATAGACATTAGGATCAGAATGGCATCTAGAGAATCCAGTGGAAATAAGAAAGCTATCCATTTTGGCATAGCAAGCTCGGGGAGCTTGCTTGAGACCATAAGAAGATTTCTTGAGGCGACAAACAAGGCTAGAGTCATTCTGGACATAGCCAGGAGGTTGTTCCATGTAGATTTATTCTTACAAATCTTCATGCAAGAAGTTGGATTTAACATCCATCTTATGGACCTCCCATTTATGTGAGGCAGCAAGAGCAAGAACAAGGTGGATGAAATTCATTTTTGCTACAGGGGCAAAGGTTTCATTATAGTCAATTCCTTCAACTTGGGAAAATCCTTTGGCAACTAACCGAGCCTTGTGTCTTTCAA
>JZKD02S1008167.1:190441-222116 GCA_000966675.3 Picea glauca
TCTCCTCGAGCCTTTCGCTAATTAATTACAATCTGTATGGGTGGTGCATGATGAACTGTTAGCAGTAAATATTATTTATTACATATTTAGAAATGCGAAGGTGGCAGGTACGAAACAGAGCAATTAAGGATTGAAGGTTTACTGAACGTGCGAAGGCCACATTGTGTGAATTAGAGTTCATGATTTTGAAATCAACACTCGGAAGGGATAATATAATTCCACCACAAATTTTTGTTTAATGCGCATCAATATGAGATCTCCTCGGGCCTTTTTCCCATCAATGAAAATTTATACGGTTCCTACAACATGACCTGTCATAATTAAATACCAATAATACCATATTTAGAAACAAAATATATATATATATATATATATATATATATATATATATAACCTCTTTTTTCTTTTATTATAGATAAGTGTGAAGGTGTTAGAGACGATGAAGACCAAGGAAAGAATGGAAAGCTCTGAAAAGAAGTCAGATAGTATTCAAAAAAGGGTTACGGGGATACTCAGGACAACCGAGTGTTGCACGGTCAAATTTCATGTATTGGAATTTTTTAGTGCAAAATGTGTAAAACGGAAGATATCATGATGGGACAGTTTAGTGGACGGTTTGTATATTTTTGGAATTTCGACAAAGTGGCTAAATATGGAATAGGGAAATTTCTAATTTCATGCCTAGAAATAAGATCTTATATATAATTGGCAACTGCTAATTGCAAAGAGGCGCAGACACAGTAAACAACGACTAGGAACTGAATATTTCTTCAACCCGCCAAACCGATGATAAACCAAAGAAATTTGAAGAAATGGCGAAGTATGAAAATAGGACAAACGGGCTTCAAAAGGTGGTGACAATAGTTCCACAAAATATGTGAGGACGAGACGGTTAAATTATATTTCTTGGAAGTTTTTCAGTGCAAAATGTATACCACGAAAGAGGGCATGATAGGGGCATCATAATACGGAAGAGGGCATGATCTAAGGCCATTTTGAAATATGTATATCTTGGAAGTGACAGTATTGTTCGCAATCCATGGAACAAAAGAAGTCCAATATAGAGCCCGCCTATTGGGAATTCGCAGTCGAAGAAGTTTCTGGTTATGGAATGGGGAAGCGTTCGATCGGTGTTGCGATAAAAGAGTATGAGTTCAAGTGTGAACTAGGAATATGATCCACGAGTTTACTTGGTTCTTTATTGTATGATTCGTCTGTCAATTTGTATATCGTGGAAATCCAAGACATTCTATTAGCGAGCCAATCATCAAGTTCGGTTGTCAATTTGTATAGTGCGGAACTGTGGGTGTTGTTTACAGGACACACAACTATAGAGGAAATTATTTTCCCTTTAATATGGATTCTGTGCCGCAAATGTGGTAGGGTCAATTTAAATAAAGGGGAAGTAGTTGTTGGAAATGCATGAATCCGTCAAGCCGCGCAGCAAGGCATTTTTGGGAAAAAAATGATCAAGTAACCAGGAAGAGAAACTACAGGGAATAAAAGAGTGGGAAAATAGAAAGGAGGAAGGAAGTTTTTCGTAAGCACAAACTGGTTTCAAATAAGCCCCATTGTTTCAAAACCATCATTTTCTACTAATCGCCAGCAAATGCATTGTTGAAGATTATATTTTATTGCAATTGTACCAAGATTTATAGTAATTTATAAAATATTAAGTGGATTGTAGTTCTTGATACGTTCTTCCATGACTGTAACATATTAACTTAACCACTAAACTTCATTTTCTACTATTTGCCAACAAACGCTTTGTTGAAGATTAGATTTTATTGGAACGTGTGGGTGTAACTTTGTTCTTGATACATTGTTCCATGACTGCAACATATTATCTCGAGTATTAAACTTATTTCATTATGGGTTGTTACCATTAAAACTTAATAACTATTTTGCTGCAACATTGTACATTGGTATTTCTATGTTTTATCTGCAGTATGAATAGAATTGAACGTTGGTTTGAAACTATGTAATCCATTTTTTGTTTGCATAAAAGGTTGGTGGATTGACACAGTACATTGTCATATAATTGTTAGATGTGTCGTCTTAGAAAAAAAACCTAAGTAAACACAATATCGAAGAAGTATGAGAGCACTGAACCATGCCAATGAGAACATGCGTTAAATCTAGAAAATAAGCAGCAAGGAAGAGTCGAAGACAAAATTTTTAATAGCAAATCCATGTAAAAAAATAAGAAAAACACCCAGTATTGTACATCTATCCTTAGAAATTGGACCCAGTTCTTTGGGCCAAAAAATTGAACGTATCTGCGACAAACACGGGCATGGGATCTACAATATGCAAGATCCTCGCAGTTTTCTCCTCGATGAATCATCTTGCACTAAAATTGATAGTTTTTAGAAGCTTCCCGTGAGGAAGAAGAGTTAAAATGTTGCAGGGAAAATGGAATAGCCCATAGTTGAAACTGCCTCTGCATAGTCCAAAAAAATTTAGGTGCACAGGTTGCGCATGCAATTCCAGAAGCCCAAATTAGTCCATTATGGGTGGAAGGAGATGACTAGTAGAAAAATGCCTTGCAACAGTGAGAGTTTTGGAACTGATTCCCAAATATGCTAATTAATAATCTTTTGGCTTGAAATATATATCTGGGAGCATCAACATATCATTGCTTTACATTGAACCTCTTCCACCCAGAACAAACTAATTTTGAATTATGGAATTCCTACTTTCGTGCTGCAAAGTGGATATTTCGTTTACCATCAGTCTTTTTTTCTAAAACCCCTTTTGGTATTGTCAGGACCGCCATCATCGAGCCAAGAAGTTCCATCCATTATGGTTGATTTCAATTTGGGCGCAGGAGTGGGAATATTTTGTGCATTTCCATCATCCATTGTCGTATCATCGACCATTAGATAATCTTCTTCCTGCTCAGAATTCATGACATCAACTTGTGCATCAACCAAGAATGCAACTGGGAAGGTTTTCTGAGCAAGAAGGGTTTCCTTGGAATTCTTTGGATTGAAATATATCTCTTAGTGTACCGAGGGACAATATTCTTTTTTGCTCCTGGGTAGAGGGAGATGCGTAGTAAGAATATGCCCTGGAATAATGGAACCTCTGGCCATTATGCCCCAATGTGTTTACTGTGGCTGGACAGAATTGCTGCCACAAGTTATTAAGAATTTTCGTTTGCTCGAGATGATGTTTGGAATGAAAAACGGGGACGGTGAATATAACCCTCCGCAAATTGTGGTATAATGTGTATCAATGGAATATCTGCTCGAGCCTTTCAATAATCAATGGCAATCTCCGAGGTTTGTGCAGAATGAGCTGTCAGCATCACAACTCACTAATTAGAAAATTAGAAAAATTTGCAAAGGTAGCGGTGACGACGAAGAGAGATTAACAATAAGAAATTTCTTAAAAGAACCAACCGTTGGCGCACAAAAATTATATTGCATCGTGTTTGAAATGAATACTTGGAAAGGATAACATACTTGTGCGTGAATCTTAGTTTAATTCGTTGTAATGACAAATCTTCTCCGGACTTCCAGACATTAATAACAATCTTAACGGTTCCTGCATGATGAACCACTAGCATTAAATCTTAATTATTGCATATCTAAAAACAAGTACTAAGGCAGCGGTGATGGAGAATTGTGGCTAGGAACCGACTAACTTGGGAAACCGATTCCAAGAAACACCTAGGTATGGAAAGCATTCGGGCGGGTTACAAAATAAAAATGAAAGAATATATACCCAAGAGACGTGAAGGGTCGATGGTCATATTGCATCTCAGTGACAGATATTGACCGTCAATTTGTATGTCGTGGAATTTCAGTGTTGTTTGTGAATAGGGGAACAACGAAAGTGCAATGGCGAGAGGGCAATTTGTATATTGTTGAACCTAGTGTTCTGTATATAAAAGCATGCGACATTGGGAAAAGGGACCAAGAAAACACAAAGCAAAAGTATACGAGATGAAAGGGGGTTTGTTTGCAAATTTGTAAATCACGAAAGTCTAGGTGCTAGTCATAGGTGGTGGAACAATGGAAATGCAATGTTAAATTTGCCTATGCAGGAACCCACATTTAAAGAAACAAAAGCATAGAGAAAAGATAAACTAGAAAATTTTGGAAAAACGAGTAATACACACTAAATATGTACTTAGCCACTTTTTGAATCGTGGGTTCTCAAATGGTCGGGCTCTAAATTGGACATCCATTGTTCCTTGGCCTACAAATAGCATTTAGAATTCTACAATATACAAATTGGTTGGCGGACCTGCGGAGTGGCTCGTTCAAAATTGCACTCCTTTTGTTTATTTTCATACAAACAGTACTTGGAGTTCCATGATATACAAATTGACAAATAGACTCTAGGGATGATGTCCTCGACCATGCGATTGTCTATGAATGCTAATCCCTATTAACTATTGGACATTATCTAAAGACATTATTTTGAATACTAAATTATTAATATTAAATATTGATATTGTACAATTTAATTAGACACGGAGGTCTGTACAATATGAAATAGGGAAGCAGTCGGTTGGTCGAGCTATTTATATAAAAGTAACTGAAATCTAAATACGTGAATCCGCCAACTTCCTTACCAAGAAATTTTCTGAAATGAATGAGCAATACATAAAATATATTTTTATAAAGTACGAACATGATATTTTATAGAGAATGTATTGTTCCCTCATTCCATACTCAAGCCAATCTTTGGATTGTGGGTACTCAGGATGGCGGGATAAAAGTTGGGCCTCTATTGTTCTGTTAGCTACAAATAGCACCCAAGAGTTCCACTATGTACAAATTGAAAGGTGGTCTTGCAGGCCGAGTCACTCAACATTGCATTTCTATTGTTCTATGTCATTCAAACAACACTTGGAATTCCTCCATATACAAATTCATAGATGGCCTCCAGGGCTGGCAGGCCCAACCTTGCGAGTGTTTACGAATGGTGATCCCTATGAACTATGTAACACTACCAATGGCCTCACGGGCTGGCAGGCTCAAAATTGGGGCTTTCTTGTTCTGTGTCCTGCAAATAACACCCAGAGTTTTGCGATATACAAATTGACAAGCGGATTTACAAACTATTTTAATTTTAAGGGCCTCGTTGATGTAATAGTACAATTGGCCTTGGGCCAATTTACATTTCTTTCTTACAATATCAAACAGAGAAGCGGTCAGTCGAGTTGGTGATCTGAAAGTAATTCAAACCTCAAGTCGTGAATCCGCTAACTTCCACAGGTACAATTTTTTCGAAAAATGACTGACACATAATAAGTATTAACTCTTACAAGGTATGAACATGAGGTTCTTATAGAGTTTGTACAGATCCCGCATTTCATACTCGGCCACTTTTTTGATTGCGGGTTCTTAGTCTAGCAGGCTCAAAATTGGGACTCTATTGCTACGTATGCTACAAATAGGACCCAGAGTCTCGTGATATACAAATTCACAACCGAAGCTCCAGACTAGGTCGCTCAACATTGCAATGCTATTGTTTTGTGTCTTCTAAACATGATTCAGAGGAAATGAGTAGTACATAGTAAAGATGTACTTCTAAAAACTATGGACATGAGATTTTATAGAGAATGTACGAATCCCTCATTCCATACTTAGCCACTATTTGGACGGCATGTTCTCAAGCGAATGGGTTCAAAATTGGCCCTCTTTTGTTTTGTGTCCTATAAATAACACCCACATTTCCACTATATACAAATTGACAAGCAGACTTGCCAGCTATTTGAATTTTAAGGGCCTCGTATTCATGTCATAACACAATTGGACTTGGGCCAGTTTATATTCATTTATTACAATATCAAATGGGGAAGCGGTTGGTTGGGTTGGTGATATAAAAGTAAGTGAAATCTGAAGTCGTGAATCCGCCAACTTTCGCACCTACAAGTTTTTCGAAAAACATGTAATACATACTAAGTATGTACTCTTATAAACTATGAACGTGAAATTTTTATAGAGCATGTACAAATCCGCCATTCCATATTTAGCCCTTTTTTTGGATTGGAGGCTCTTGGGATGAAAATTGGGCGTCTATTGTTCTGTGCTCTACAAATAGCACCCACAATTCCGTGATATACAAATTCACAAGCGGACCCACGGGTTGGGTGGCTCAACATTGCACTTTCATTGTTTCCACGATATACAGATTGATAGATGGACTCGAGAGCTGGCGGATGCAAGTTTTGCCATTGATTACGGATGGAAATCCCTATCAACTATTTAACATATCTAATAACATTATTTTTCAATACTAAATTATTAATATTAAATATTGATATTGCAGAATTTAATTAGACAAGAAAGTTTGTACAATTTGGTCGGGCGAGCGATATAAAAATTTTCNCGGGCCTTTTTCCCATCAATGAAAATTTATACGGTTCCTACATCATGACCTGTCATAATTAAATGCCAATAATTCCATATTTAGAAACAAGATATATATATATAACCTTTTTTTTTTTTTATTATACATAAGTGTGAAGGTGTTAGAGATGATGAAGATCAAGGAAAGAATGGAAAGCTCTGAAAAGCAGTCGGATAGTATTCAAAAAAGGGTTACGGGGATACCCAGGACAACCGAGTGTTGCACGGTCAAATTTCATGTATTGGAATTTTTTAGTGCAAAATGTGTAAAACGAAAGAGATCATGATGGGGCAGTTTAGTGGACGGTTTGTATATTTTTGGAATTCCGACAAAGTGGCTAAATATGGAATAGGGAAATTTCTAATTTCATGCCTAGAAATAAGATCTTATATATAATTGGCAACTGCTAATTGCAAAGAGGCGCAGACACAATAAACAACGACTAGGAACTGAATATTTCTTCAACCCGCCAAACCGATGATCAACCAAAGAAATTTGAAGAAATGGTGAAGTATAAAAATAGGACAGACGGGCTTCAAAAGGTGGTGACAATAGTTCCACAAAATATGCGAGGACGAGACGGTTAAATTGTATTTCTTGGAAGTTTTCAGTGCAAAATGTATACCACGAAAGAGGGCATGATAGGGGGATCATAATATGGAAGAGGGCATGATCTAAGGCCATTTTCAAATATGTATATCTTGGAAGTGATGGTACTGTTTACAATCCATGGAACAACAGAAGTCCAATATAGAGCCCGCCTACTGGGAATTCGCAGTCGAAGAAGTTTCTGGTTATGGAATGGGGAAGCGTTCGATCGGTGTTGTGATAAAATAGTATGAGTTCAAGTGTGAACTAGGAATATGATCCGTGAGTTTACTTCGTTCTTTATTGTATGATTTGTCTGTCAATTTGTATATCGTGGAACTCCGAGACATTCTATTAGCGAGCCAGTCATCAAGTCCGGTTGTCAATTTGTATAGTGTGGAACTGTGGGTGTTGTTTACAAGACACAAAACTATAGAGGAAATTATTTTCCCTTTAATATAGATTCTGTGCCGCAAATGTGGTAGGGTCAATTTAAATAAAGGGGAAGTAGTTGTTGGAAATGGATGAATCCGTCAAGCCGCGCAGCAAGGCATTTTTGGGAAAAAAAATGATTAAGTAACCAGGAAGAGAAACTACAGGGAATAAAAGAGTGGGAAAATAGAAAGGAGGAAGGAATTTTTCGTAAGCACAAACTGGTTTCAAATAAGCCCCATTGTTTCAAAACCATCATTTTCTACTAATCACCAGCAAATGCATTGTTGAAGATTATATTTTATTGCAATTGTACCAAGATTTATAGTAATTTATAAAATATTAAGTGGATTGTAGTTCTTGATACATTCTTCCATGACTGTAACATATTAACTTAACCACTAAACTTCATTTTCTACTATTTGCCAACAAACACTTTGTTGAAGATTAGATTTTATTGGAACATGTGGGTGTAACTTTGTTCTTGATACATTGTTCCATGACTGCAACATATTATCTCGAGTATTAAACTTATTTCATTATGGGTTGTTACCATTAAAACTTAATAAATATTTTGCTGCAACATTGTACATTGGTATTTCTATGTTTTATCTGCATTACGAATAGAATTGAACGTTGGTTTGAAACTGTGTAATCCATTTTTTGTTTGCATAAAAGGTTGGTGGATTGACATAGTACATTGTCATATAATTGTTAGATGTTCCGTCTTATTAAAAAAACCTAAGTAAACACAATATCGAAGAAGTATGAGAGCACCGAACCATGCCAATGAGAACATGCGTTAAATCTAGAAAAGAAGCAGCAAGAAAGAGTCGAAGACAAAAATTTTAATAGCAAATCCATGTAAAAAAATAAGAAAAACACCCAGTATTGTACATCTATCCTTAGAAATTGGACCCAGTTCTTTGGGCCAAAAAATTGAACGTATCTGCGAAAAACACAGGCATCGGATCTACAATATGCAAGATCCTCGCAGTTTTCTCCTCGATGAATCATCTTGCACTAAAATTGATAGTTTTTAGAATCTTCCCGTGAGGAAGAAGAGGAAAAATGTTGCAGGGAAAATGGAATAGCCCATAGTTGAAACTGCCTCTGCATAGTCCAAAAAAATTTAGGTGCACAGGTTGCGCATGCAATTCCAGAAGCCCAAATTAGTCCATTATGGGTGGAAGGAGATGACTAGTAGAAAAATGCCTTGCAACAGTGAGAGTTTTGGAACTGATTCCCAAATATGCTAATTAATAATCTTTTGGCTTGAAATATATATCTGGGAGCATCAACATATCATTGCTTTACATTGAACCTCTTCCACCCAGAACAAACTAATTTTGAATTATGGAATTCCTACTTTCGTGCTGCAAAGTGGATATTTCGTTTACCATCAGTCTTTTTTTCTAAAACCCCTTTTGGTGTTGTCAGGACCGCCATCATCAAGCCAGGAAGTTCCATCCATTATGGTTGATTTCAATTTGGGCTCAGGAGTGGGAATATTTTGTGCATTTCCATCATCCATTGTCGTATCATCGACCATCAGATAATCTTCTTCCAACTCAGAATTCATGACATCAACTTGTGCATCAACCAAGAATGCAACTAGGAAGGTTTTCTGAGCAAGAAGGGTTTCCTTGGAATTCTTTGGATTGAAATATATCTCTTAGTGTACCGAGGGACAATATTATTTTTTGCTCCTGGGCAGAGGGAGATGAGTAGTAAGAATATGCCCTGGAATAATGGAACCTCTGGCCATTATGCCCCAATGTGTTTACTGTGGCTGGATAGAATTGCTGCCACAAGTTATTAAGAATTTCCGTTTGCTCGAGATGATGTTTGAAATGAAAATCGGGGAGGGATAATATAACCCTCCGCAAATTATGGTATAATGTGTATCAATGGAATATCTTCTCGAGCCTTTCATTAATCAATGACAATCTCCAAGGTTTGTGCAGAATGAGATGTCACCATCACAGCTCACTAATTACAAAATTAGAAAAATTTGCAAAGGTAGCGGTGACGACGAAGAGAGATTAACAATAAGAAATTTCTTAAAAGAACCAACCCGCTGGCGCACAAAAATTATATTGCATCGTGTTTGAATTGAATACTTGGAAAGGATAACATACTTGTGCGTGAATCTTAGTTTAATTCATTGTAATGACAAATCTTCTCCGGACTTCCGGACATTAATAACAATCTTAACGGTTCCTGCATGATGAACCAATAGCATTAAATCTTAATTATTGCATATCTAAAAACAAGTACTAAGGCAGCGGTGATGGCGAATTGTGGCTAGGAACCGACTAACTTGGGAAACCAATTCCAAGAAATACCTAGGTATGGAAAGCGGTCGGGCGCATTACAAAATAAAAATGAAAGAATATATACCCAAGAGACGTGAAGGGTCGATGGTCATATTGCATCTCAGTGACAGATATTGACCGTCAATTTGTATGTCGTGGAATTTCGGTGTTGTTTGTGAATAGGGGAACAATGAAAGTGCAATGGCGAGAGGGCAATTTGTATATTGTTGAACCTAGTGTTCTGTATATAAAAGCATGCGACATTGGGAAAAGGGACCAAGAAAACACAAAGCAAAAGTATACGAGATGAAAGGGGGTTTGTTTGCAAATTTGTAAATCACGAAAGTCTAGGTGCTAGTCATAGGTGGTGGAACAATGGAAATGCAATGTTAAATTTGCCTATGCAGGAACCCACATTTAAAGAAACAAAAGCATAGAGAAAAGATAAACTAGAAAATTTTGGAAAAACGAGTAATACACACTAAATATGTACTTAGCCACTTTTTGAATCGTGGGTTCTCAAATGGTCGGGCTCTAAATTGGACATCCATTGTTCCTTGGCCTACAAATAGCATTTAGAATTCTACAATATACAAATTGGTTGGCGGACCTGCGGAGTGGCTCGTTCAAAATTGCACTCCTTTTGTTTATTTTCATACAAACAGTACTTGGAGTTCCATGATATACAAATTGACAAATAGACTCTAGGGATGATGTCCTCGACCATGCGATTGTCTATGAATGCTAATCCCTATTAACTATTGGACATTATCTAAAGACATTATTTTGAATACTAAATTATTAATATTAAATATTGATATTGTACAATTTAATTAGACACGGAGGTCTGTACAATATGAAATAGGGAAGCAGTCGGTTGGTCGAGCTATTTATATAAAAGTAACTGAAATCTAAATACGTGAATCCGCCAACTTCCTTACCAAGAAATTTTCTGAAATGAATGAGCAATACATAAAATATATTTTTATAAAGTACGAACATGATATTTTATAGAGAATGTATTGTTCCCTCATTCCATACTCAAGCCAATCTTTGGATTGTGGGTACTCAGGATGGCGGGATAAAAGTTGGGCCTCTATTGTTCTGTTAGCTACAAATAGCACCCAAGAGTTCCACTATGTACAAATTGAAAGGTGGTCTTGCAGGCCGAGTCACTCAACATTGCATTTCTATTGTTCTATGTCATTCAAACAACACTTGGAATTCCTCCATATACAAATTCATAGATGGCCTCCAGGGCTGGCAGGCCCAACCTTGCGAGTGTTTACGAATGGTGATCCCTATGAACTATGTAACACTACCAATGGCCTCACGGGCTGGCAGGCTCAAAATTGGGGCTTTCTTGTTCTGTGTCCTGCAAATAACACCCAGAGTTTTGCGATATACAAATTGACAAGCGGATTTACAAACTATTTTAATTTTAAGGGCCTCGTTGATGTAATAGTACAATTGGCCTTGGGCCAATTTACATTTCTTTCTTACAATATCAAACAGAGAAGCGGTCAGTCGAGTTGGTGATCTGAAAGTAATTCAAACCTCAAGTCGTGAATCCGCTAACTTCCACAGGTACAATTTTTTCGAAAAATGACTGACACATAATAAGTATTAACTCTTACAAGGTATGAACATGAGGTTCTTATAGAGTTTGTACAGATCCCGCATTTCATACTCGGCCACTTTTTTGATTGCGGGTTCTTAGTCTAGCAGGCTCAAAATTGGGACTCTATTGCTACGTATGCTACAAATAGGACCCAGAGTCTCGTGATATACAAATTCACAACCGAAGCTCCAGACTAGGTCGCTCAACATTGCAATGCTATTGTTTTGTGTCTTCTAAACATGATTCAGAGGAAATGAGTAGTACATAGTAAAGATGTACTTCTAAAAACTATGGACATGAGATTTTATAGAGAATGTACGAATCCCTCATTCCATACTTAGCCACTATTTGGACGGCATGTTCTCAAGCGAATGGGTTCAAAATTGGCCCTCTTTTGTTTTGTGTCCTATAAATAACACCCACATTTCCACTATATACAAATTGACAAGCAGACTTGCCAGCTATTTGAATTTTAAGGGCCTCGTATTCATGTCATAACACAATTGGACTTGGGCCAGTTTATATTCATTTATTACAATATCAAATGGGGAAGCGGTTGGTTGGGTTGGTGATATAAAAGTAAGTGAAATCTGAAGTCGTGAATCCGCCAACTTTCGCACCTACAAGTTTTTCGAAAAACATGTAATACATACTAAGTATGTACTCTTATAAACTATGAACGTGAAATTTTTATAGAGCATGTACAAATCCGCCATTCCATATTTAGCCCTTTTTTTGGATTGGAGGCTCTTGGGATGAAAATTGGGCGTCTATTGTTCTGTGCTCTACAAATAGCACCCACAATTCCGTGATATACAAATTCACAAGCGGACCCACGGGTTGGGTGGCTCAACATTGCACTTTCATTGTTTCCACGATATACAGATTGATAGATGGACTCGAGAGCTGGCGGATGCAAGTTTTGCCATTGATTACGGATGGAAATCCCTATCAACTATTTAACATATCTAATAACATTATTTTTCAATACTAAATTATTAATATTAAATATTGATATTGCAGAATTTAATTAGACAAGAAAGTTTGTACAATTTGGTCGGGCGAGCGATATAAAAATTTTCNTCTACTAGTTGCCAACAAATGCTTTGTTGAAGATTAGATTTTATTGGAACATGTGGGTGTAACTGTGTTCTTGATACATTGTTCCATGACTGCAACATATTAACTCAAGTGTTAAACTTATTTCATTACGGGTTGTTAGCATTAAAACTTAATAACGGTTTCGCTGCAACATTGTACAATGGTATTTCTATGTTTTATCTGCATTACGAATAGAATTGAACGTTGGTTTGAAACTCTGTAATCCATTTTTTGTTTGCATAAAAGGCTGGTGGATTGACACAATACATTTTCATATAATTGTTAGATGTTCCATCTTAGAAAAAATAACATAATTAAACACAATATTGAAGAAGTACGACAACACCGAACCATGGCAATGAGAACATGCATTAAATCCATAAAAGAAGCGGCAAGGAAGAGTCGAAGACAATTTTTTTAATAGCAAATCCATGTAAAAAAAATAAGAAAAACGCCCAGTATTGTACATCTATCCTTAGAAATTGGACCCAGTTCTTTGGGCCAAAAAATTGAACGTATCTGCGACAAACACAGACATGGGATTTGCAGTATGCAAGATCCTCACAATTTTCTCTTCGATGAATCATCCTACGCTTAAATTCATAGTTTTCATAAGCTTCTCGTGAGTAAGAAGAGGAAAAATGTTGTAGGAAAAATGGAATAGACCATAGCTAAAACCGCCTCTGCATAGTCCAAAAAAATTCAGGAGCATAGGTTGTGCATGCAATTCTAGAAGCCCAAATTAGTCCATTATGGGCAGAAGGAGATGACTAGTAGAAAAATGCCTTGCAACAGTGAGAGTTTTGGAACTGATTCTCGAAGATGTTAATTAATAATCTTTTGGCTTGAAATATATCTCTGAGAACATCAAAATATCATTTCTTTACAGTGAAACTCTTCCACCCAAGACAAACTAATTTTGAATTCTGGAATTCCTACTTTCATGCTGCAAAGTGGCTATTGCGTTTACTATCGGTCTTTTTTTCTAAAACTCCTTTTGATGTTGTCAGGACCTCCATCACCGAGCCGGGAAGTTCTGTCTGTTATGGTTGATTTCAATTTGGGCGTAGGAGTGGAAATATTTTTTGCATTGCCATCATCCATTGTCATATAATCGACCATCAGATAATCTTCTTCTAGCTCATAATTCATGACATTAACTTGTGCATCAACCAAGAATGCAACTAGGAAGGTTTTCTGAGTAGGTAGGGTTTCCTTGGAATTCTTTGGATTGAAATATATCTCCTAGTGTACCAAAGGATGATATTTTGTTTTTCTCCTGGGCAGAGGGAGATGAGTAGTAATAATATGCCCTGGAATAATGGAACCTCTAGCCATTATGCCCCAATGTGTTTACTGTCGCTGGACAGAACTGCTGCCACAAGTTATTAAGAATTTCAGTTTTCTCGAGACGATGTTTGAAATTAAAATCAGGGAGGGATAATATAACCGTCCTCAAATTATGGTATAATGTGTATCAATGGAATATCTTCTCGAGCCTTTCGCTAATCAATGACAATATCCAAGGTTCATGCATAATGAGTTGTCACATCACAGCTCACTAATTGCAGAATTAGAAAAAATTGAAAAAGTCACGGTGATGGGAAAGAGAGATTAACAATTAGAAATTTCTTAAAAGCGCCAACCTGCCGGTGCACAAAAAATAGATTGCATCATGTTTGAAATGAATACTTGGAAAGGATAACATACTTGTGCACAAATCTTAAATCTTCTCCGGACTTCTGGACATTAATAATAATATTAACGGTTCTTGCACGATGAACCACTAGCATGAAAGATTAATTATTGCATATATGAAAACAAGTATGAAGGCAGTGGTGATGGAAAATTGTAGCTAGGTACCCGCTAACCTGAGCAACTGATTCCAAGAAATACCTAAGTATGGAAAGCGATTGGGCAGGTTAAAAAATAAAAATGATAGAAGATATACCCAAGAGATGTGAAGGGTCGATGGTCATATTGCATCTCAGTGACAGATATCGGCCGTGAATTTGTATGTCATGGAATTTCGGTTGTTCTTTGTGCACAGGGGAACAACGAAAGCATAATGGCGAGAGGGCAATTTGTATATTGTTGAACCTGGCGTTCTATGTATAAAAGAATGAGACATTGAGAAAATGGACCAAGCAAACAGAAAGCAAAAGTATACAAGATGAAGGGGGGTTTGTTTGCAAATTTGTAAATCGTGGAAGTCTGGGTGCTAGTCGCAGGTGACAGAACAATGGAAATGCAATGTTAAAGATGCCTATGCAGGAACCCACGTTTCAAAAAACAAAAGCATAGAGAAAAGATAAACTAGAAAATTTCAGAAAAATGAGTAATACACACTAAATATGTACTTAGCCACTTTTTGAATCATGGGTTCTCGGACGGGCAGGCTCTAAATTGGACGTCCATTGTTCCCTGGCCTACAAATAACATTCAGAATTCTGCGATATACAAATTGGACAACAGGCCTGCAGGGTGTCTCGTTCAAAATTGCACTCCTTTTGTTTCTTTTCATACAAATAGTACTTGGAGTTCCGTAATATACAAATCGATAAATGGACTCCAGGGTTGGTGGCCTCGAGCGTACGATTGTCTATGAATGCTAATCCCTATTACCTATTGGACATTATCTAAAGACATTATTTTGAATACTAAATTATTAATATTAAATATTGATATTGTACAATTTAATTAGACAAGGAGGTCTGTAGAATATGAAACATGGAAGCAGTCGGTCGGACGAGCTGTTGATATAAAAGTAACTAAAATATGAATATGTGAATCTGCCAACTTCCTTACCAAGAAATTTTCCGAAAAGAACGAGCAATACATAAAATATATTTTTATAAAGTACGAACATGATATTTTATAAAGAATGTATTGTTCCCGCATTCCATAGTTAAGCCAATATTTGGATCGTGGGTACTCGGGTTGGTGAGCTCAAAACTGGGCCTCTATTGTTTTGTTATCTACAAATAGCACCCAAGAGTTCTGCGATATACAAATTGGCAGGTGGTATTGTGGGTTGGGTCACTCAACATTGCATTTCTATTGTTCTATGTCGTTCAAACAACACTTGGAGTTCTACCATATACAAATTCATAGATGGACTCTAGGGTTGGCTGGTCCAACCTTGCGAGTGTTTACAAATGGTGATCCCTATGAACTATGTAACACTACCAATGGACTCACAAAATGGCGGGCTCAAAATTGGGGCTTTCTTGTTCCGTGCCCTACAAATAACACCCAGAGTTTCGTGATATACAAATTGACAAGTGGATTTGTGGACTATTTCAATCTTAAGGGCCTCGTTGATGTAATAGTAGAATTGGCCTTGGGCCAGTTTACATTTGTTTCTTACAATATCAAATGGAGAAGCGGTCGGTTGGGCTGGTGATCTAAAAGTAATTTAAACCTCAAGTCGTGAATCCGCCAACTTCCATAGGTAGAAGTTTTCCGAAAAACTAACACATACTAAGTATGAACTCTTACAAGGTATGGACACGAGGTTGTTATAGAGTTTGTATGGATTTCATACTTGGCCACTTTTTCGATTGCAGGTTCTCAGTCTGGCAGGCTCAAATCTAGGACTCTATTGCTACGTATGCTACAAATAGGACCTAGAGTCCCGTGATATACAAATTCACAGTCGAAGCTGCAGACTAGGTCGCTCAACACTGCAGTGTTATTGTTTTGTGTCTTCTAAACAGGGTTTAGAGGAAACGAGTAGTACATAGTAAATATGTACTTATAAAAACTATGGACATGAGATTTTATAGAGCATGTACAAATCCCTCATTCCATACTTAGCCACTATTTGGACGGTGGGTTCTCGGGTGACTGGTTCAAAATTGGCCCTCTGTTGTTTTGTGTCCTATAAATAACACCCACATTTCCACGATATACAAATTGACAAGTAGACTTGCCAGCTATTTGAATTTTAAGGGCCTCGTATTCATTTCATAGCACAATTGGACTTGGGCCAGTTTATATTCATTTATTACAATATCAAATGGGGAGGTGGTCAGTTGGGCTGGTGATATAAAAGCAAGTGACATCTGAAGTTGTGAATCCACCAACTTTCGCACCTACAAGTTTTCCGAAAAACAAGTAATACATACAAAGTATGTACTCTTATAAACTATGGACATGAAATTTTTATAAAGCATGTACAGATCTGCCATTCCATATTTAGCCATTTTTTGGGTTGGAGGCTCTTGGGATGAAAATTGGGCCTCTATTGTTCTGTGCTCTACAAATAGCACCCACAATTCCACGATATACAAATTCACAAGTGGAACTACAGGCTAGGTGGATCAACATTACACTTTCCTTGTTTCGTGTCCTCCAAATAACACTCGAAGTTCCGCGATATACAAATTGACAGATGGACTCGAGGGCTAGTGGGTTCAAGTTTTTCCATTGATTACAGATGGAAATCCCTATCAACTATTTAACATATCTAAAAACATTATTTTCAATACTAAATTATTAATATTAAATATTGATATTGCAGAATTTAATTAGACGAGAATGTTTGTACAATCTGGTCGGGCGAGCGATGTAACATTTTTTTGTCAAACGAGAAATAGTAAACATGTACTTTTATAAACTATGGACATGACATTTTATAAAACATATGTGGATCCCTCATTCCATACTCAGGTACTTTTTGGATGGTGGGTTCTCGATCTAGTGGGCTGAAAATTGAGCCTCTTTTGTTTAGTGTCCTACAAATAGCACCCAGATTTTTGCGATATACAAATGAACAGGCGAACTGGCGAGTTGGTTGGATCAACATTGCACTTTTATTGTCCCATAGCAATTCCGTATGAATTCCATATTTAGCCACTTTTTTGGATTAGGGGCTCTCGGGCTGGTGGGATGAAAATTGGGCCTCTATTGTTATGTGCTCTACAAATAGCACCCATAATTCCACGATATACAAATTGACAAGTAGACCTATGGGCTGGCTGGCTCAACATTGAACTTTAATTATTCTGTGTCCCCCAAATAGCACTCGGAGTTTCACGATATACAGATTGACAGATGGACTTAAGGGTTGGAGGGTTCAAGTTTGCCATTGTTTACGGATGACAATCTCTATCAACTATCTAACATATCTATAAACATTATTTTCAATACTAAATTATTAATATTAAATATTGATATTGTAAAATTTAATTAGACGAGAAAGATTTTACAATTTGGTTGGGCAAGCGATATAAATTTTTTCCAACAAACGAGCAATACATAGTAAACATGTACCTTTATAAAGTATGGACATGAGATTTTATAGACCATATGTGGATCCCTCATTCCATACTTAGACACTTTTTGGATCGTNGAAAGTGCAATGGCGAGAGGGCAATTTGTATATTGTTGAACCTAGTGTTCTGTATATAAAAGCATGCGACATTGGGAAAAGGGACCAAGAAAACACAAAGCAAAAGTATACGAGATGAAAGGGGGTTTGTTTGCAAATTTGTAAATCACGAAAGTCTAGGTGCTAGTCATAGGTGGTGGAACAATGGAAATGCAATGTTAAATTTGCCTATGCAGGAACCCACATTTAAAGAAACAAAAGCATAGAGAAAAGATAAACTAGAAAATTTTGGAAAAACGAGTAATACACACTAAATATGTACTTAGCCACTTTTTGAATCGTGGGTTCTCAAATGGTCGGGCTCTAAATTGGACATCCATTGTTCCTTGGCCTACAAATAGCATTTAGAATTCTACAATATACAAATTGGTTGGCGGACCTGCGGAGTGGCTCGTTCAAAATTGCACTCCTTTTGTTTATTTTCATACAAACAGTACTTGGAGTTCCATGATATACAAATTGACAAATAGACTCTAGGGATGATGTCCTCGACCATGCGATTGTCTATGAATGCTAATCCCTATTAACTATTGGACATTATCTAAAGACATTATTTTGAATACTAAATTATTAATATTAAATATTGATATTGTACAATTTAATTAGACACGGAGGTCTGTACAATATGAAATAGGGAAGCAGTCGGTTGGTCGAGCTATTTATATAAAAGTAACTGAAATCTAAATACGTGAATCCGCCAACTTCCTTACCAAGAAATTTTCTGAAATGAATGAGCAATACATAAAATATATTTTTATAAAGTACGAACATGATATTTTATAGAGAATGTATTGTTCCCTCATTCCATACTCAAGCCAATCTTTGGATTGTGGGTACTCAGGATGGCGGGATAAAAGTTGGGCCTCTATTGTTCTGTTAGCTACAAATAGCACCCAAGAGTTCCACTATGTACAAATTGAAAGGTGGTCTTGCAGGCCGAGTCACTCAACATTGCATTTCTATTGTTCTATGTCATTCAAACAACACTTGGAATTCCTCCATATACAAATTCATAGATGGCCTCCAGGGCTGGCAGGCCCAACCTTGCGAGTGTTTACGAATGGTGATCCCTATGAACTATGTAACACTACCAATGGCCTCACGGGCTGGCAGGCTCAAAATTGGGGCTTTCTTGTTCTGTGTCCTGCAAATAACACCCAGAGTTTTGCGATATACAAATTGACAAGCGGATTTACAAACTATTTTAATTTTAAGGGCCTCGTTGATGTAATAGTACAATTGGCCTTGGGCCAATTTACATTTCTTTCTTACAATATCAAACAGAGAAGCGGTCAGTCGAGTTGGTGATCTGAAAGTAATTCAAACCTCAAGTCGTGAATCCGCTAACTTCCACAGGTACAATTTTTTCGAAAAATGACTGACACATAATAAGTATTAACTCTTACAAGGTATGAACATGAGGTTCTTATAGAGTTTGTACAGATCCCGCATTTCATACTCGGCCACTTTTTTGATTGCGGGTTCTTAGTCTAGCAGGCTCAAAATTGGGACTCTATTGCTACGTATGCTACAAATAGGACCCAGAGTCTCGTGATATACAAATTCACAACCGAAGCTCCAGACTAGGTCGCTCAACATTGCAATGCTATTGTTTTGTGTCTTCTAAACATGATTCAGAGGAAATGAGTAGTACATAGTAAAGATGTACTTCTAAAAACTATGGACATGAGATTTTATAGAGAATGTACGAATCCCTCATTCCATACTTAGCCACTATTTGGACGGCATGTTCTCAAGCGAATGGGTTCAAAATTGGCCCTCTTTTGTTTTGTGTCCTATAAATAACACCCACATTTCCACTATATACAAATTGACAAGCAGACTTGCCAGCTATTTGAATTTTAAGGGCCTCGTATTCATGTCATAACACAATTGGACTTGGGCCAGTTTATATTCATTTATTACAATATCAAATGGGGAAGCGGTTGGTTGGGTTGGTGATATAAAAGTAAGTGAAATCTGAAGTCGTGAATCCGCCAACTTTCGCACCTACAAGTTTTTCGAAAAACATGTAATACATACTAAGTATGTACTCTTATAAACTATGAACGTGAAATTTTTATAGAGCATGTACAAATCCGCCATTCCATATTTAGCCCTTTTTTTGGATTGGAGGCTCTTGGGATGAAAATTGGGCGTCTATTGTTCTGTGCTCTACAAATAGCACCCACAATTCCGTGATATACAAATTCACAAGCGGACCCACGGGTTGGGTGGCTCAACATTGCACTTTCATTGTTTCCACGATATACAGATTGATAGATGGACTCGAGAGCTGGCGGATGCAAGTTTTGCCATTGATTACGGATGGAAATCCCTATCAACTATTTAACATATCTAATAACATTATTTTTCAATACTAAATTATTAATATTAAATATTGATATTGCAGAATTTAATTAGACAAGAAAGTTTGTACAATTTGGTCGGGCGAGCGATATAAAAATTTTCCGGCAAACAAGCAATACATAGTAAACATGTACTTTTATAAAGTATGGACATGACATTTTATAAAACATATGCGGATCCCTCATTCCATACTTAGGCACTTTTTGGATGGTGGGTTCTCAGTCTAGCAGGATGAAAATTGATCGTCTATTGTTCTGTGTCCTACAAATAGCACCCAAATTTATGCGATATACAAATTAATAGGCGGACTTGCGGACTGGTTGGCTCAACATTGCACTTTTATTGTCCCGTAGAGATTCTGTATTAATTCCATATTTAGCCATTTTTTTGGATTAGGGGATCTCGAGCTGGTGGGATGAAAATTGGGCCTCTATTGTTTCGTGCTCTACAAATAACACCCACAATTCTGTGATATACAAATTGACAAGCGAACCTATAGGCTGGCTAGCCCAACATTGCACTTTCATTGTTCTGTGTCCCCCAAATAGCACTTGGAGTTCCACGATATACAAATTGACATATGGACTCAAGGTATGGAGGGTTCAAGTTTTCCATTGTTTATGGACGAAAATCGCTATCAACTATCTAACATATCTATCAACATTATTTTCAATACTAAATTATTAATATTAAATATTGATATTGTAAAATTTAATTAGATGAGAAAGATTTTACAATCTGGTCGGGCGAGCAATATAAATTTTTCTGACAAATGAGCAATACATAGTAAACATGTACCTTTATAAAGTATGGACATGAGATTTTATAGACCATATGCGGATCCCTCATTCCATTCTTAGGCACTTTTTGGATTGCGGGTTCTTGGCCTGGGGGGCTAAAAATTAATCCTCTATTGTTCTGTCTCCTACAAATAGTACCCATACTTTCACCATATATAAATTGAGAGGCGAACTTGTGAGCTGGTTGGCTCAACATTGCACTTTTATTGTCCTGTACCGATTCCATATTAGTTCCATATTTATTCACTTTTTTGGATCGGGTTCTTTCAGCCTGGCAGGCTAAAAATTGGGCCTCTATTGTTACGCACTCTACAAATAGCATCCACAATTTCACGATATACAAATTGACGAGGGGACATGTGGGTTGGTTGGCTCAACATTGCACTTTCATTGTTCCGTGTCCTCCAAATAACACTCGAAGTTCCGCGATATACAAATTAACAGATGGACTTGAGGGCTGGCGGGTTCAAGTTTTCCATTGTTTACAGATGGTAAACCCTATAAACTATCTAACATATTTCAAAACATTATTTTCAATAATAAATTATTAATATTAAATATTGATATTGCAGAATTTAATTAGACGAGAAAGTTTGTAGAATCTAGTTGGGCGAGTGATATAAAAGTTTTCCGAAAAATGAGAAATACATAGTAAACATGTACTTTTATAAAGTATAATATGTGGATCCCTCATTGCATACTTAGGCAATTTTTGGATGGCGGGTTCTCGGCCTGGCGAGCTGAAAATTGAGCCTCTATAATTGTTTTGTATCCTACAAATAACACCCAGACTTCTGTGATATACAAATTGATAGGCAGGATTGCAGACTTCTTGGCTCAACATTGCACTTTTATTGACCTTTGTCCCCCAAACAACACTGCGGACTTGCGGGCTAGCTAGGTCAACATTGCACTTTCACTATTCCATCTCCTCCAAATAACATTCGGAGTTCCGCGATATACAGATTGACAGAGGGACTTGAGGGCTAGCAGGTTCAAGTTTTCCATTGTTTACGGATGGTAATCCCTATCAACTATATAACATATCTAAAAACATTATTTTCAATACTAAATTATTAATATGAAATATTTATATTGTAGAATTTAATTAGACAAGAAAGTTTGTACAATATGGTTGGGCCAGTCATATAAAATTTTGTACAGTAAACATGTACTTTTATAAAGTATAATATGTGGATCCCTCATTCCATACTTAGGCACTTTTTCGATCGCGGGTTCTCGGCCTAGCGAGCTGAAAATTGAACCTCTATTGTTCTGTGTCCTACAAATAGAAGCCAGACTTTCGCGATATACAAATTGACAGGAAGACTTGCAGACTGCTTGGCTCAACATTTCACTTTTATTGTCTGATGTCCTCCAAACAACACTCGGAGTTCTACGACATACAAATCGACAGGAATCCATGACTTGTGGGTTCAAGATTACAATTGTTTAGGGATGGTCATCCTATCTAACTTTATCTACAAACATTATTTTCAAATACTAAATTATTAATATTAAATATTGATATCGTACAAGTGGATTACATTAAATTATTAAAGGATGTTAAATTGTTTATTTTTTTTAAAAGTGAAGGAAACAAAAGAAAGTTTTTTTTAAATTCCATCACCGCAAGAATAACAAGGATCAATTTAAATTTTAAGGGTCTCTTGTTTATACGATAGCACAATTTCACTCTACACAGTATATATTCGTTGATTTAAAATTATTCGAGGACATTAATTTTACCAAGTTCATCGACTAAGCAAAAATGCCAAAACAACGACCAATTTGAATTTTAAGGGCCTCTTGTTGTTATGATAGCACAATTGCACTTCTCACACTCTATATTTGTTGATTTCAAATTATTCCAGGACAATAATTTGACCAAGTTCATCGATCAAGGAAGTCTGCNTTGATGTAATAGTAGAATTGGCCTTGGGCCAGTTTACATTTGTTTCTTACAATATCAAATGGAGAAGCGGTCGGTTGGGCTGGTGATCTAAAAGTAATTTAAACCTCAAGTCGTGAATCCGCCAACTTCCATAGGTAGAAGTTTTCCGAAAAACTAACACATACTAAGTATGAACTCTTACAAGGTATGGACACGAGGTTGTTATAGAGTTTGTATGGATTTCATACTTGGCCACTTTTTCGATTGCAGGTTCTCAGTCTGGCAGGCTCAAATCTAGGACTCTATTGCTACGTATGCTACAAATAGGACCTAGAGTCCCGTGATATACAAATTCACAGTCGAAGCTGCAGACTAGGTCGCTCAACACTGCAGTGTTATTGTTTTGTGTCTTCTAAACAGGGTTTAGAGGAAACGAGTAGTACATAGTAAATATGTACTTATAAAAACTATGGACATGAGATTTTATAGAGCATGTACAAATCCCTCATTCCATACTTAGCCACTATTTGGACGGTGGGTTCTCGGGTGACTGGTTCAAAATTGGCCCTCTGTTGTTTTGTGTCCTATAAATAACACCCACATTTCCACGATATACAAATTGACAAGTAGACTTGCCAGCTATTTGAATTTTAAGGGCCTCGTATTCATTTCATAGCACAATTGGACTTGGGCCAGTTTATATTCATTTATTACAATATCAAATGGGGAGGTGGTCAGTTGGGCTGGTGATATAAAAGCAAGTGACATCTGAAGTTGTGAATCCACCAACTTTCGCACCTACAAGTTTTCCGAAAAACAAGTAATACATACAAAGTATGTACTCTTATAAACTATGGACATGAAATTTTTATAAAGCATGTACAGATCTGCCATTCCATATTTAGCCATTTTTTGGGTTGGAGGCTCTTGGGATGAAAATTGGGCCTCTATTGTTCTGTGCTCTACAAATAGCACCCACAATTCCACGATATACAAATTCACAAGTGGAACTACAGGCTAGGTGGATCAACATTACACTTTCCTTGTTTCGTGTCCTCCAAATAACACTCGAAGTTCCGCGATATACAAATTGACAGATGGACTCGAGGGCTAGTGGGTTCAAGTTTTTCCATTGATTACAGATGGAAATCCCTATCAACTATTTAACATATCTAAAAACATTATTTTCAATACTAAATTATTAATATTAAATATTGATATTGCAGAATTTAATTAGACGAGAATGTTTGTACAATCTGGTCGGGCGAGCGATGTAACATTTTTTTGTCAAACGAGAAATAGTAAACATGTACTTTTATAAACTATGGACATGACATTTTATAAAACATATGTGGATCCCTCATTCCATACTCAGGTACTTTTTGGATGGTGGGTTCTCGATCTAGTGGGCTGAAAATTGAGCCTCTTTTGTTTAGTGTCCTACAAATAGCACCCAGATTTTTGCGATATACAAATGAACAGGCGAACTGGCGAGTTGGTTGGATCAACATTGCACTTTTATTGTCCCATAGCAATTCCGTATGAATTCCATATTTAGCCACTTTTTTGGATTAGGGGCTCTCGGGCTGGTGGGATGAAAATTGGGCCTCTATTGTTATGTGCTCTACAAATAGCACCCATAATTCCACGATATACAAATTGACAAGTAGACCTATGGGCTGGCTGGCTCAACATTGAACTTTAATTATTCTGTGTCCCCCAAATAGCACTCGGAGTTTCACGATATACAGATTGACAGATGGACTTAAGGGTTGGAGGGTTCAAGTTTGCCATTGTTTACGGATGACAATCTCTATCAACTATCTAACATATCTATAAACATTATTTTCAATACTAAATTATTAATATTAAATATTGATATTGTAAAATTTAATTAGACGAGAAAGATTTTACAATTTGGTTGGGCAAGCGATATAAATTTTTTCCAACAAACGAGCAATACATAGTAAACATGTACCTTTATAAAGTATGGACATGAGATTTTATAGACCATATGTGGATCCCTCATTCCATACTTAGACACTTTTTGGATCGTGGGTTCTTGCCATGGGGGGATGAAAATTAAGCCTCTATTGTTCTGTCTCCTACAAATAGTACCCATACTTTCTCCATAGACAAATTGACAGGCAGACTTGTGATCTAGTTGGCTCAACATTGCACCTTTATTGTCCCGTACCGATTCCAGATTAATTCCATATTTAGCCACCCTTTTGGATTGGGTGCTCTCGGGCTGGCATGCTAAAAATTGGACCTCTATTGTTATGCACTCTACAAATATCATCCACAATTCCGTGATATACAAATTGACAAGGGGACCTTTGGGTTGGCTGGCTCAACATTGCACTTTCTCTGTTTCATGTCCTCCAAATAGCACTGAGAGTTCCGCGATATNTCTAATAACATTATTTTTCAATACTAAATTATTAATATTAAATATTGATATTGCAGAATTTAATTAGACAAGAAAGTTTGTACAATTTGGTCGGGCGAGCGATATAAAAATTTTCTGGCAAACAAGCAATACATAGTAAACATGTACTTTTATAAAGTATGGACATGACATTTTATAAAACATATGCGGATCCCTCATTCCATACTTAGGCACTTTTTGGATGGCGGGTTCTCGATCTAGCGGGCTGAAAATTGATCGTCTATTGTTCTGTGTCCTACAAATAGCACCCAAATTTATGCGATATAAAAATTAATAGGCGGACTTGCGGACTGGTTGGCTCAACATTGCACTTTTATTGTCCCGTAGAGATTCCATATTAATTCCATATTTAGCCATTTTTTTGGATCAGGGGCTCTCGAGCTGGTGGGATGAAAATTGGGCCTCTATTGTTTCGTGCTCTACAAATAACACCCACAATTCTGTGATATACAAATTGACAAGAGAACCTATAGGTTGGCTGGCCCAACGTTGCACTTTCATTGTTTTGTGTCCCCCAAATAGCACTTGGAGTTCCACGATATACAGATTGACATATGGACTCAAGGAATGGAGGGTTCAAGTTTTCCATTGTTTATGGATGACAATCGCTATCAACTATCTAACATATCTATCAACATTATTTTCAATACTAAATTATTAATATTAAATATTGATATTGNGATATACAGATTGACAGAGGGACTTGAGGGCTAGCAGGTTCAAGTTTTCCATTGTTTACGGATGGTAATCCCTATCAACTATATAACATATCTAAAAACATTATTTTCAATACTAAATTATTAATATGAAATATTTATATTGTAGAATTTAATTAGACAAGAAAGTTTGTACAATATGGTTGGGCCAGTCATATAAAATTTTGTACAGTAAACATGTACTTTTATAAAGTATAATATGTGGATCCCTCATTCCATACTTAGGCACTTTTTCGATCGCGGGTTCTCGGCCTAGCGAGCTGAAAATTGAACCTCTATTGTTCTGTGTCCTACAAATAGAAGCCAGACTTTCGCGATATACAAATTGACAGGAAGACTTGCAGACTGCTTGGCTCAACATTTCACTTTTATTGTCTGATGTCCTCCAAACAACACTCGGAGTTCTACGACATACAAATCGACAGGAATCCATGACTTGTGGGTTCAAGATTACAATTGTTTAGGGATGGTCATCCTATCTAACTTTATCTACAAACATTATTTTCAAATACTAAATTATTAATATTAAATATTGATATCGTACAAGTGGATTACATTAAATTATTAAAGGATGTTAAATTGTTTATTTTTTTTAAAAGTGAAGGAAACAAAAGAAAGTTTTTTTTAAATTCCATCACCGCAAGAATAACAAGGATCAATTTAAATTTTAAGGGTCTCTTGTTTATACGATAGCACAATTTCACTCTACACAGTATATATTCGTTGATTTAAAATTATTCGAGGACATTAATTTTACCAAGTTCATCGACTAAGCAAAAATGCCAAAACAACGACCAATTTGAATTTTAAGGGCCTCTTGTTGTTATGATAGCACAATTGCACTTCTCACACTCTATATTTGTTGATTTCAAATTATTCCAGGACAATAATTTGACCAAGTTCATCGATCAAGGAAGTCTGCAAAAGCAAGCCACATACTAGATTTGCGTCACAGTGCCATAGAAATTATCAGGCGAATCTATGGGCCAGTTGGCTAAAAAATTCAATTATATTGTTCTGTGTCTAAAGAATATCTCGAGTTCTGCAGTATACAAATTGACAGACAAATCACGTAACCAATAACCAACCAAACTTCAAGCAGTCCGCAAGCAAGTTCCTAGAAGGTTCCATAGAGCAGAATCCATCAACCTTTGCACCAAACTATTTGATATACAAAGAAAAGATGTCGCCGCATTTGTTTTCTTTTTCATCTGGTATATATTCCTAGTGTAAAATAACTGAGACATGGGATATATGGGGTTTGCTTCCATGCTAATCTTATGCACGTGAAATCCCAACTAGCCATGTCCGATGAACATTCATCTGGATGTTGAACAAATATTACAGAGACACATGAGGTATTTTCGTTTTGTGCCAAAGTTTTATATATATATATATATATTACCCTTCTTTAGTTGATATGAAAAATTGCATTGTCCTCATTTAAGGTGAATTTTCTATGTATCTAAAGCTCTCGCAGCATGTAGACACTGCTTTCCTTTTTCTGTAGATATGTTTCATATGACAACTTTGCCAAATTAGGAAGCACATTTTGTAAAAGAGGCTACCTAACCGTACAATGCACAGTTGTGTTGCCCACGGTTCGGATAACAGCATTAACATAATGTCCATATATATATGGACATTTTTCACTACATAAAAAACAATCAATCGTATCATCACTTATCAAAGCAGAGGCAAAAGAAGGGGAGTTGCATTTTGTACATATAGGTTCAAAGGGGGTCGAGCACACATTGGTTGTAACTAAAACACCTTCAACCTGGGAACACGAGCATAGGAATTAATACATTGAACAATATAATACACAACTGCACTTAATACATTGAAAAATATAATACACAGCTGCACCCCCCACCTCCCCTTGCAAAAAAAGAAAACCATTAAATAGGTTGCAGAAATTTGTTGAAGGCTATCCCTATAAGAAAAGTGAGGATGATTTTGTGGATGTATATGCACAACAATTGTAGAGCTAGCTAGTTTCTTCAGATCCTCTACTATATCTGCTTGCAACTTTGTTACAAATGTTACCGGGGTTGTCTGAAAGATCCTTTCTCTAACATCCCTCTTCTTGGTTATAGTTTTGAACAACATAAGTGGAATCTTCCCTTTATGCAATTATTGTTCCATTGACGAGAAAAAATTTGAATACGTATCGAACAATTGTAGCTGCAACATAGAACAGTGCAATATTTGTGTAATTTATCTGAGATACATGCACATGTGAAAGTAAAGGACAAAAATGAATATGAAAAGAGATACCATTGCCTTGTCCCTATCCGAATCTCCATCCTTTATATGGAGAACGTGTTGCGACCCAAGTTTTCTTGCTAGTGTGACAACTACCCCAATTGTTCTGATAGGGTAAATATGAGTGCTCTGTGCGAGTTGTCTGATAGTCGAGTCTGGGACAAAAAGATATTCTTAACAAACAATGAGAATTTTTTCCACAATGCTTGTTTCATTGAGGGAAATAATCTGATCGCAATCACCAAGGTCATATGTTGTTTTGGGAAATATATTAAAATTTGTAATGGATATCCCATTAAGAGGAAATATATTTTCTACATGTTTCTGGACAAGTTGTGGAGGAACATTCAGTGTCGCTATCATCATGGCCTCCTTGTCTGTCATGTCAACACACATAATGGATCTAATTGTGTTTTCCTTGTCCAAGTAGGTGTTATAGACGACCATTATGTCCCCAATGAACACTTGTCTAGTTCAATGGTTGTTCAAGCCCTCTATTGATAGTACTTTGGATGTCACAACTTTAGAACTGGTGACATTTTTTGAACGGGAAAACTAAAGTGAATGGTAGTGTGCAATTTTTTTTTTTTGGTATTCTTCTTTCACTGGCATAAATCTACAAGTGCACGCATAGATTTGATGAACTATGGATCCATACTTTCACAACTAGACCTCTTAGTCTATAGAACATGGAGCACGTTCAGTGTCTCGCTTGTACTTGTTGATACTTCCCGCGAGCTACAAACCATGTATTGTAGATGACATCAACATATCCACCATGCTATAGATGAATATATACCCAAGGATATTTGTTTAGTAAACATAGTAAGAGAAGAGCATATGCATATTTACCTTTGGCCTTGTCAGTCTGTTGATGTCTGGGATGATTGACTGCTTATGGCCATGTCACTATTCTAACTTTTTTTGATGCAAGCATGTGCAAATGAACATCACACTATGAAAATGAATTAGAAAACAAAATGAATAATAGAAAATGGAAAAAGTAGAAATAGGGAGGGCAGAAAGGCCCATTACTGGCAAGTCATCATTTTCAAGTCTAATATTATATGCCCCCACCCAATTTTTATATTTAATTTACCAACACACTTGGTATATCTTTTAGAATATTGTACCACATAACCCTCTGCTGTTGCACAGAACAATTCATCTCCCTGTCCAAGAAACCTGTTTTTTCCAAGGCAGCAACGTCGAATATGCAATGGACATGAAGCCAACTTAGTGTGAAGACATACATCTAAAAGAAAGAGAAACAAGTCTATTTACCTGCCAAAGAGTCCATTGTCCTGTCCACCCATTTTGTTTTATTAAATGCAACAATGCAGTGAAAACAAAACAGACATGAACTAGCTTAGTATGCAGGAAGGCATGTATTGAAGATAACTTATAATGAAGACAGACATGTAAAAGAAAGAGAAAGAGGGTTATTTACCCGCGAAATATCCCATCCTCATCTCCAGCTATCCTGTTTGTTTAAATGTAGCAATGCAACAACAACACAATGGAAATGAAGCAGGTTAGTATGCAGGAGGGCATGTAACGAAACAACTATACAGACCATGAATGAAATACAAAACAATGCAATATGAAATAACAATACAAGCATGCACCTTTCTATATCCTCTTCAACCGATGCATTGAAGACTTCCTCGTTTTCTCTAGCTATTATGTTTGTTTGGATGTGGGAATGCAAAAAATACAATGAACATCAATGGAAGCCAGTATTCACCGGAGAATAGGCAATATGTACATACAGTAAAACAAAATCAACGAATAGTCTAGAAGATAGGAAGAAACATGAACCTTTGCGCTTCTCTATCCATGGTTGTAAATGCGTAATTTGTTTTCCCTGCCAAAGGTATATTACAAGGCACAAAATATCATGCAATTACATGGTCGTAGTTAAACGATTTCTGGTTTTCCATGGAAATTTATTCAGATATGCTTCCACCGATGGAAATACATGTTCTTTATCCTCTACATGGACTGTTGTGCCTACGATACAAGTTTTCAAGTTTTCTGTGGCAAACTACCCACATATGCTTTCAAACATCCAAATATAAACTTGCAAAATCTTTGTTGCACATATCATATCTCAAGCACAACACAAATTGTAGTGTGCGCACACCAGTCTATGTAGAGGAGAAAGAACATGTAATGTCATATCCGCACATTTGACCATACATGGTTTATAAATGTAGCCTACATATGCTTTATTCCAACAAAAAAACAACGGATATTGCAATTTCACATGTAATCCTTGAAAAATTTTGCATGCAACTATATTCTTTCATGGCAGTATTTAAGCACCAACAAAATCTCACAAAATAACAAATATCGGCCTCGACAGACAGGGAAAATAACACAATTGCATGCCAACTCGTGGGTGAAGGAGATGAACATCGTAAAGCACCCCCAAAAAATAATAATAATCCAAAAAAAAAGAAAAAAGAAAATCTCCAACCACCACCACTGGATCCCAACCCTACAAGGCTGAATCAAACAAANATAGGTTTCGCCATTGTTCATTATAATCAAATAATTGTGTATGCTAATGGAAGTAAACTTGAAATGAAGTGACTTAGTGGAGGAAAAATGATGAAACCAAATGACCAATACATAATTCCATTCTTAGTTAATCAACATGCTTAAATAAATTATTTCAAAATTAATCATAATCAATTTAATAATGTTTTTAAATGACATAAATCTAAAGATCAAATCTCCCCATTTCACATTTAAATAGATCCACTTTAAATTAAGATGAATATCTAACATGATGTTTATAGCCACATGTTTACATACCAAAATATTTTTTCTCACAACAAGATGCACATCCACATGATCCCATGTTGAACAGGGGCTCATCTTTTATGATCATGTTTTTGCAAACCATAACTATAAAAAAAAATTAATGTTTACAAATAAAGAGAGTTGGATTTGTAAAATGATTAGTGATTAAGAATATATACTTTTATATGCATGTCATAATTTAGAGGAGATAATGTATTTATATCTCTTAAAATAAAAATAAATAAAAATATATGTTTTATAATAATTATAAAATGTATATACAATAAAAACTTTTATTAAATATTTTTTAAAGATTTATGAAATGTTAATGTAAGAATCATATATATTTAATATATGTTCATTAATATAAATATTTTCTAAAGATTTATGAAATGTTGATGTAAGAATTATGTACATATAATATATGTTCATGAAAATGGTAGAGGTATATCTCTTAAAATAAAAATAAATATAAAGATATGTTTTATAATAATTATAAAATGTATATACAATAAAAACTTTTATTAAATATTTTCT
>JZKD02S1008179.1:0-13498 GCA_000966675.3 Picea glauca
AATATGTTTTGTATCTCTGTGTATTATAATGATCATGCATTCTGCTGTGCATTTGGATTAATGTATTTGCCATGGATTATTTATGTTAAAAAAATGATTCTTATGCTTACTCTGAACTTAAATGTATTTCATTGCTCAAATGCATGCGATTAATTATGAATGAGAATGTGTTATTCCACGTAGTAACACCCACACGGTAGCCATGGTGCGCTACAGATTTGTTGGGTTATCTATCAAGTAGTGTTATAGTAACCTTGGGTAACTAAGTGAAAGGGGTGTTACAAGTTGGTATCAGAGTGAAGGTTTCGACACTGAGCCTAGATGGGCCAGTGGAGTGGTCTCTGGACCGAGAATGCGAAGGGAAATTGGGTCTAGAGGACCAATTTCAGACCTTGGTTTGTTCCGGAGTGTCAAGTAGTTGCTTGACCGTGCTTATGAGCTCAGGAAGTAGAGCGGCGAGTGAAACCACAGCTGGTGTGGTCTATGGCCACAGGGAGACAGGTCTCTACACCAATGGTGTTAGAACCTTAGGATTTGTTCAGGAGGGAAGGCGAGCCCTCGTGACTGTCAGATCTGGAAAAATGTGTGTAGGAATTAAAATTCCTTTTGAAATACACAGGAATGTGGAAATTGCGATATGCGAAATTCCGAATTGGTTAGGAACCGTCTGAGCCGTCAGATCTCGACCGGAAAACCTGTCAGCCGTAGGATCTGTCGGGAGATGTCCGAAGGTTAAACCTCAGAGACTAGGGGTGAAAGCTCCGAAATAGATCTAGACCATCCAAAAAATGGAGGACACATGTCGTGAGATTTCCCATTTTGGGAAATTGGGAATCGCGATATCGGGAGTCACGAAGGAGGTCGGGAATTTTCATGCTAAAAGTCCCGGGAACGATCTGAGTTGTCCATCAGTTGGGACACGTGAGCGAGATCGGGAGACCATTGGCATACCGGGGTTCGGTGTTTCGCGAATCCTGAGGACATATGTGTTTCAGCATTTGAAAGTCTGAAACCCCAATAGGAGGTATGATTGTGGTCATATAAGGGGAGGTCGTGTGAACCACGAGTCTAGACCGGAGGGATAATGGGAGTTAGATCACATCGGCATTTGGAAGCCCAAAACCCCGAAAGGATTGGGACTTTCCTAGGTGGAAACCCCGGAGCAGTCATGGGCCGTCCGATTTAAGATGACCATGTGTTGAGAGATTACCCGTTTCGGAAAATCGAAGATTCGGGAGTTCCTTTGACAAGAACTCAGACTCTCGTCGTGATAAATCCCGACCATACTGTCGAGACGTTAGCATGTGGCTAAGTCCCGATGAATGGACGAGATTCCTTCGGGGAATCTCCGGGTCTTTAACGACCGTCCGATGTGAGAAAGATCTGTCCGTTGGATTTTTCTAGGAATGGATGTGGACACATGGAGATGTACCGCGTGTAAGAGGGTTGAAAAGAGAAGCGAGAGCGGTGGGACCCTAATGAGGTCACCGAACGTGACGAGGATCCTTCGAAACGTGCCACGCACCACTTTGGTAAAGGGCGACAACTGTGCTGTAGACCTGAAGAATAAGGTAAAACAAAATTTCGGAAGTCGGGGGTTGGAAAGGAGAGTTAAACGGGAGTTCTCCAGTACCGAGACTCCGAAACCCCGAAACCCGAAGTCCCGAGGTACAAAAACACGAAGTTCTGAAATCCCGAAGTGCCGAAAATGAAAGCTTCGAAAACACGAAAATGAAAGCTTCGAAAACACGAAAAGGAAGCTATGGGGAAATTAATTAAATCAGAAAATCCCCAAATAATCCTAATACAAGAGACTAAAATGAAAGGGATAGAGACCCTCCAATAAATGCAACAAATCTGGAAGGAAAGTGAAGGAGTAGCTCTAAATGCAAGAGGAGCATCAGGAGGAATTTTCACCATATGGAATACCACATCCTTCAGTGAAGAATGCATATTTGAATCAACCCACTGGATACCCTATCAATAATTTTTATATGCCTAATAACTATTGGGAGAAAGTAGAAAACTGGGAGTCTTTGTTGGGGATTAAAGAAGCTGGGTTTAAACAAAACTGTATCATAACAAGCGACTTCAATAAAAATATTCACCAAAATGAAAAAAAAAAGGAGGATCAATAGTAAGAGATCCTTTTAGGGAACACATGAAAGATTTGGTCTTTGAGCTTGACCTCTTTGATGTACATCCAAGCAAAGGAAAATACAAGTGGAGTAACAAATGCACAAGAGTAGGTCACATAACAGCTAGACTGGATCGTTTCCTTATACATAGTTCTCTGTTATTTCTTCCAGTCAAGATTACCTCTCAGATAATTCCCCGGGGGCCTTTCGAACCATCACCCAATTACTCTCTCCTTTGATAAAGAAAAAAATCTAGGACTAATTTCCTTTAGGTTCAACCCTCTCTGGCTGGAGTCACATGACTTCATCCCCTTGCTTTCCTCTGTGTTGACTAAATGGGTGGATGGGTCCCCGGTTTTTATCTAGGATAAAAATCTCAAAATATCCAAACAAGCGATACTGGATTGGCTAAAAAATCCTCCCCACAACCTCATGGAAGAAGTAGAAAAATGCAAAAAGAATCTGGAGGAATTACAAGAAAATATGGAATTTAAAGAAATCAATAATAGTCATATTTCACAGGAGAAAAAATTATTTCAGAAGTATATGAAGGCTCTCCATAATGAAGAAATGGTCTGGAGGCTAAAATCATGGGCTCTATGGCTTCAAGCAGGGGAAAAAAACACTTCCTTCTTTCATAAGAAGGCAAAGGCTAGACAATACAAGAATAGCGTGGAGGAAATCAAGACACAATTAGGAGCCCTTATTAATTCCTTTGAGAAAATTAAAAAGGCAACAACCTCACATTTTGGAAAACTTTATTCCAAGGAAGGATAAGACAACCAAGAATTGAGTAAATAGTTTGTTGAGCACATCCCCACCCTGATCACAGAGGAGGATAATACAAAGATAGATAAGGAGATCATAGCGGAAGAAGTCAAGGATGTTATAAATAAATTTGATCCAGAAAAAGCTCTTGGTCCAGATGGATTTACTTTACATTTTTACAGGAAATGTTGGACAATCATCAAAACAGATCTCATTCGCATGATAAGATATGTGCAAAAATCTTGCAGGATGGAAGCTGCCACTAACTCATATTTTCTAGCTCTGACTCCAAAGGACAAAAAAACCTCTTCCTTTGAAAAATATCATCCTATTTCTCTGTGAAAAGTATCCTACAACATCTTGGAAAACATCATAGCAAATAGGCTGAAGTCGATGTTACTTCGACTCATTCTTCCAAATCAAGGAGGCTTTGTCACAAAAAGATAGATCTGGGACAACATCACCCTGGTCCACGAGGCGATCCAATCCAGCTTCAAAAATAGGGAAAGAGGTATGGTCATTAAAATAGATCTGGAAAATGCATTTGATTGAGTAAAACATATTTTCCTAATTGAAGTTTAAAAAAAATGGTTTTAATCACTCCTTTATCTTATGGATTAGAGCCTGTATTGCCACCCCCTGGATAGCTCCTCTAATAAATGGCAAGCTTACCCCCTTCTTTCAAGCCACAAGAGGTTTAAGACAGGGGTGTCCACTCTCCCTAATGGTGTATGTCCTAATGGAAAAATCTCTAAATAGAAGATTAGAATATGAAAGAAGAACAGGCTCCATCCTAGGCCTGAAGATAGCAAGGGGGGTTAGAAGAATAAATCACTCCCAATTTGCCGATGACACTTTGTTTCTTGGTGGAGCCTCTAAAATTATGGCCAACCAATTTAAATTGGTCTTAGATAAGTATGGAGAAGCCTCAGGACCTCAGAGGAGGTGTGGCAAGCCATCCTCCAAAATATTAAGGATCAATTCAAAGTTTGGGGAGAAATATGGTTGAACCTGACAGGCCGAGTGGTGTTAGTAAAATCAATTTTATCCTCCTTCCCAATTTTTCAGTTTTCAACACTCCTAGCTTCGACAGGGATAAAAAATGCAATGGCTCAATTAATTCATAAATTCCTTTGGCAAGGGGGAAATGAGAATGAGAAAAAATTCCATATGGTCAATTGGTCCACAGTCTACGCCCCTAAAGAGCATCTTGAGTTGGGTATCCGAGATCCAGAAAAGATAAACATTGTGTTAGGCACAAAACTCCTCTAGCGATTGGTATCAGATGGAAATGATTGGTGGAAGAAGGAAATATGCTACAAATACCTAACAATAAATCGTAAAATATGCATGGATGTAGCCCCCATACAACACATAGGCTCTCCCATTTGGAAACTCTTAAGTGCCTCACTCCTACTTTTGCGAGATCATCTATTTTGGTGCCCTTGAAATGGAAAATAAATAAAGCTCTGGGATGACTCCCTTTTAGCCTCGGGAATCCTGTCTGATCTTCCCTCCTTGAACTATTTCTGAGATTGGATAACCTCTCAGGGAAAATCCTCCATATTCGACATCTCGGAATGGAACAATAATGGCTCTTGGAAGGGGTGGAATTTGGGAGATGTCCCCCCAAATCATTTCTCAGCCTCTCGTCTCTTCCTTTTGATAATCAATGGATTTGCACAAGTACATATCCAATAGAAGGACAGCAGAGGTTGGGGTACCTTAGGATATTCGGTGAAGGAATGTTACAAAATACTTCTCACTCAATCCCAATTACCAGAAAAATCGACTATTTGGAAGGAGATTTGGAGCACAGATGGGCTCCCTAAGACAAACATTTTTGGCTGGCAGTTAGCCCATAACAAACTGCTGACATGGAAAAATATGCTTAAAATAGGGTTCTTGGGGTCGTTCAGATGTGCACTTTTCAAACAAAATTATGAATCTACAGAACATCTCTTCTTGAATTGCAACTTCTCCAAGCAAGTATTGCAAATAGTCTATTCTAAATTAACTCAACAAATTGCCTGACCATATTCTTGTCGAGTTTTTATTGGGAAATGGAGTAAAGTATAGAAAGTTTCCTTCTCCAAAAAACCGACCTTTCATCGTGTTTGGAAGGAATCCATAAAATTTGTATGTTGGCAAATTTGGTTGGCAAGGAACAAAATTATTTGTAAAGAGAAAATGACCTCTCATTCCTCAGTTGCAGCCCACATGTTGGGCCAATTGGGAGAATTTATTTCCTCGCGAATAATTAAAGTGATGATAGTGGATCAATTGGAAAAATAAGAAGAGGATTGGATGACAAAAATGAACATCCCAACAACCTACTCTTCTAAAAATCTTCAAAAATCACGTTGACAAGTTCAATTTTCACATCAAGAATACAACCTATGGTTATCTTTTCAAGTGTGACACATCCTATGCTTTAATAGGGCATCAAAAGGAAACCTAGGGGAGGCAGGTGCTAGAGGGGTGCTATACAGCCTTAAAGGACAACATTTTCTCGATTTCTCTTGGAACCTAGGAATAAACTCCAACAATATGGCTGAAGCATATGCTATTTATCAAGGGATCTTGTTAGCTCAGACGCAACAGCTGAATTGTGTCACAATCGTTGGTGAGTCAAAAAATATCATCCACTACTTTGTCATGGGGACCGCACCAAAGAAAAATAATCTTCAAAGAATTATAGACTGATCAAAAACTCTCATGTCCTCCATTCAAGAAATTTTTTTTCACATTTTGCATGGAAACAATGGGAAAGCTGGAAAAATGGCTAACTGTGTAATCAGAATGGCCCCAGGATTTATGAAAGTTCAGGGGGAGCTCCTATTTGTAGCCCTGCCCTAATGAAATGGACCCACGTCAGAATTGAGCCACATGGCTCCAGGATAACCGTCGGAAGACACCTGGAGTGTACATGCATTACGAGAATGGCTTTAAAAGTGCAGGGAAGTACCCCCACTTTCTCCTGGCTCATGGGATTTTGTAGGACGAGATCAGTTCCAGTCTCGTCCATGGCGAAGAGCGGTCACTCCATGAAATTACCTCATGGGATTCCTTGACAACTCGTACTTCACAACAACAAGCCAACTCAAATGTCAATGGATCCGAGGATAGACGAAAAGGTTGTAATCATGACTATAAGTGTAGAGACTCAGTAAGTACACGCCATATCATCCTTTGAAGGACCTCTGATTCGTGGGAGGATTTGCAACCATCTGCATTCATGCACCCTTGCTATTCAAGGATCTATTAAAAGAGGAAGCTTTCCAATGATATGTCATTCCTCTGGGAAAAATTCACAACTCTGGGTCCTTATAGCTCTTAGGAAAATTGTAGTTTCGAGACTCATAGATTTAGGGGGTGAGACAATTTCTCTACTACAACTGCCATCCGGGCATAAGGTAAACTCAAAATGGTATGGGTCAACTAGTAAACTGGGTAATTTCGCAACAAATAAGCTTTGGATTGGAGGTGGAGGGTCTAGCTTTCGATCCTCCCTTGACACTCGGGATTCCAATTGGTTCATTTCTCTGGTCAATTACAAAGGCATCCTGGTTGTGCTCCTATTTATGTCTTTGCCTTCACTTATTTTAAATTTCTAATCTTTAAAGATCTATGCCATTTTTAGTCGACATACCACCATCCCCTAGACACAAAGGAGATCTTTGGCCAGCTTGTTTGGAAGTAATTTGGTGGTGCCTCAAGCTACTTCATACTTTGGTTCCATCACTCTGTCACTCACCATGGCTCACAGGAATGGTCAGCAGTAAGCTCGGGTGAATTTTGAGGATGAGTTGGTGGATGATAACTTCACCACCACCCACCGTCTCTCCCATAGAGTTGAATCACATAGTTCGACCCTCTCCTTCACTCTGGAAACACTGGAACAACATAGAATTCTCATTGGGAAACTTCAAGATGAAGTGGATTTCCTCTGTAGGCAGGGGGAGGTGATGCAATCTAGGCTGGATGCAAGAGAAGCTTCTCCAGAGACTTTAGTCCCGAGCCATAATGAAGCAGTTGGAAGCAGACTAGGAACCAATGAGAAAAATCTTCTGCCAAACTTGAACGTGGCTTTGGAGCCTCCTGCAGATGAAGACCCCACCAAAAAAGAAACGTAGAGAAGCATTTTGAATTTTGTAATCCTTTGTAAGGTGCAGAAACACCATTTTTGAATGTATAATTTTTGGAACTTAAGTATCGCATGAAATATTAATAGGATTAGTAATGCTACTTATGTAATTAAAATAAATATTCTGTTGGACTTTCTTCCTTACCAACACCTTCCATTGTACTCAGGGCCTCAGTCGTGCCTTTTTTTATAAATACAATTTTCTCTTGTTTTTGTAAAAAAAATTAAAATAGTTTAGCAATAAGAAATGTGACCATGATTTATAGGCTAGTTTTGAAAAATATTTCATCATTCTAAAAATGTCAAGCCTTGAAATGTGTATTGCAGAGACACCCCAACCACATGCATTAGAGAATTTGATTTGAGACTTCAATGGTATCTCATTAGTTATTGATAAAGAAAGAATAATAGTCAAGGGGCAATAACTCAAACGGTTGGGTGGTAGGTCACACACTCTCCCCACTCGGGTTGAAAATGTCAATGAGACATTTGGCTCATTGTGATAAGGCTAGAAGGGTATATGCCCCCAGAAGTGTGACCCCCTTAGATGTCTTGTCTCTTGCTAAGTCATAAGCTAATGGTATATTTGGCTTGTGGGTTGTTGGATATACTCTTGGGTTATAGTGGCAGCCAATTGGTTTGATCTTGGGCCTAGCCCAAGTCACTCTAACTAGTTATCAATTCCCATGGCTAAAAAACAGAAAGAAAGATCAATTGTCACATTAATGAGGTTCCCATTGAATACTTAAAATGTGAATTTTTGTCCATGCACTTTTAGGTGATTCAAAATTCTTAAGAGTGAAGTGGGTTCTAGTGGGGATATTTGAGAGTTGAATTTGATGGATATAAAAAAGAAACTTAGTGGATATAAATATGGAACGTTGTCAATTTTTCTTAAAAAAAACTTAAAATGTAAATTTATATTTGTTTCAAAAATTTTGCAAATCAAAGAATAAAAACACAATGTAAATGGCTAACTAATTTTCATTTTGAATCTATAAGGTGGATTTTGAAATTGAGTGAAGATTTACTATTACATGTGAGGGTTTGAAGTTATAAGGTTGATTTTAGGATTGAGTGAAGATTTACTATTGCATATGGGGGATGAGTTGATTATGTTTAATAGTGTAGGTATGATGGAGAGGTTGATTTAGGTTTAGTACTTAGTTTGAAGTATTATGAAACATTCATATTTTTTAAAGTTTTGTGTCAAGGTTATTCTCAGAAAAGCATGGTTGTGTTATTAAAAAAGTTTGAAGTAATATAAAAGGTTGATAATTTCTTAGGTTTTGTGTTGCAGTTATCCTTAGTTTGTAAAAGCGTGGTTAAAACATTATAGTTTCTTATGGATGTAGTGGTACACTATGGTATAGCTTTGGAGGTATTTAGTATCAGTTCTTCAGGTGTAAATCATGGTTTGAGGCCAAAATCTCAGGGCTTAGGAATTCATAATTGTTTTGGGGATTGTTAGCCACGTGTAAAGCCTCAAACCACCACATAAATCCTAGACATAATATTTTTCCATGAGTGGAGTATGAGCCCAACTATTGGTGGTAGTAGGTGATTGATGCCCTAAGAAGTTGGTGATGGAAAAAGCCAAAGAATTACGATGAAGATAATGATCTTAAGGCTCATAGGACATTCATGGGATCATGGAACACTACATAATCCCTCCATAGGCACTCATTGGCCAACACTAGGGATAATGATCTAAGTTGGAGCTTTGAGCACTATATAGTCATGTCTATCGAGCACCATGGTTTGGGACCATAAACAAGGGACCTACGCATTGACATATGCTTGTATCACTCATGGGATATGGGAAAGCTACTAAACGAATACACATGTACTAGATAATGAATGTTTACCATATAACTATGAAAATGACTTGATTTCATTCGTTGGGGAAAGTAAAGATGTGCTTGAATTTAAAAAATAAAAAATAAAATAGAAAGAGAATTTTTACATCTCATAACAATTTTTAATAGGCATGCATTGAATTAGTTGGTGGAAGCATTCAAACAATGTTGAATATATTTTTGTTTTTATAAAGAGCATTAGAGAAAAAAAAAATATAGTTTTATAGCATAATAAAGATATGTGAAAATGCAAAACCGATTAGAAATACTTGAAAGTCAAATTTTCTTCTCAAGGTTTAACATTTCCATAACACCAACAAGATATTTCTAACATTGTGTTATATTTTGGGGGACATGCAAAACCTACGTGTTGGTAGATGTGTTTATTTTAGTTGTAGGCTTGATTTAACATTAACCAAATCTATTTATTTTAAATTGTTGTCATTATGTCTTAAATATGATAAAAATATTCATTTGAGATGAAACTCCTGGAGCTAATACCCATTCCTTTGTAGGTTCCAAATATACAACCTGAGTGGGCCTAATGGTTAAGAACATGTGTTTCCTCCTAAAATGTCACAAGTTCAAATCTAGAGGGGATCAGGGTATGTATAACTCTGTATAATTTGCATCCAAATCGTTGCACAGAGGGGGTCCTTTGTCCCACAAACAAGGGGGTCTCATACACCAATTTGGTGTCTGGATTGGCCATGACCATAAAATTAGATTATTATTATTATTATTATTATTATATAAATGAAAATCTCTCTCTCTCTTTCTCTCTCATTAACATGAACCAGTAAATTATATTATAAAAAATGGTTGTAGTAGGGCCATCAACAATAAAAGGACATACATAAAGTTTGCACAATTCACACTATCCACATCTGACCAAAACAAATGTCCTTTAGCAAAATTTTACTAATGTCCTTTAGCAAAATTTTCAATATTTATCTACTACTATAAATCCTATAGAAAATATCTAATATATTGATTGATTTAAAAAATATATGCTAGAGAAAGGTATGATAACTTGTTGCTTCGTCCAATCCGATGTTGTTGTAATCCAGTTCATGTGTTGCAATGTCCATGGCTTGTATCATTTGTATCACCATGTTCACGTCTTTATTTTCACCTTTTTCTAAGATCCTTTGGTTGGAATCCATTGAATGTGCATCTTTGTTCAAGTTTCTAACAGATTTTTGAGAAAATTTCACACGGTCTCGAGGATGGCCAATTGTTGCTTGACTTGCAAAAGAGTGTTCATGATTTATGTTATTTGCACCATACAATGTTGTTCATATTCATTGAATTTTGTTATGGAGAGAGAATAGAGGCTCTATTTCCCTATACCACATCTTCATGAGACGTTAGGATTCTTGTTATCTCAAGTAAATCGTGATAATCCAATGTGTAGATGAACTAATGAAAATGGAGCTACGAGTTGACCAACCTACAATTTTAATTCAAAAGGAAAAGCATGCAAATTAACCAAGCACCAAGTAGAATGGACTCTATCAACATACATACGGGTCTTTGGAACAATACCTATAGTAGAGGTAAGGATAAATTCGATACTTCTTCCTAGAGTCTCAGGGGAAAGATCTCCTTCCCAGAAAATGAAACTAAGCAAAATAGGGTGAGCACAAAGTAACTAAAGGTCATACAAAGATTAAATATGAAACCACAAGTTTGTCTGTGGGCCAAGGCTAGGGTTACGAGAAGACCGATAGAAATGTTGAACCAAAAGCTAGGTTGCCAAAGCCAATGATTTAACACTAAAACTTTAAATCTCAAAAACTCAATTTAGAAAATAGGCCCACCATGTCCAGAGAAGACAGGGACACAAGTAATTATAATCCAAGCTTTGAAGAAATTCAACTGAGTAAGAAACAACAAAGAGAGAATTATAAGGAAGACCAACCTAAGAAGAGACATGCAGAGGAGCTCGACATCCTCTTGCCTCAATAGAACCCAATTGATCACTATCCCACCTTCCTCAGAGAGGAATAAATCCATGACTTCAATACCTCTATTTCACATAACCTTAGACATGTGCGAGGGGATGCTAAGTCTCTTCATGTTTATTGCTCTATCTTGGTGGATGAGCCTACGTATGAGGGACGCATGGTTAGTTACGATTGAGGTAATTGTCATTCAATTAAGAATTAATGAATGACTTTGCTAGTTTGGACCTCGTTTACCCAAAGCACGCCCATTTTTAGATTTATTTCCATATTGACCATTGCATCAACGTGTTTATTATGGGTTCGAAGGAAATGAAAAAAAGAGATTTTATGGAGATATGAAGCCTGATATTGCACTCTAGTAAGGATTGAATCAATTATGTGGTCAGCTAGGCCTTTCTTGTTCATAGCCCTTACAATTATGCTGGAATCTCCCAAGACAATTATGTGATGAATGTGCTTTTCCACTGCTGGAAGTAGCCCCTGTAGTAACAAATATGCTTATGCTTGGTTGTTAGAGAGTGTTCCTAAGCCCATGCATAAGACAGTTCCAGTTTTTCTTTGGGATTGATGAGTATCCCCATGACTACCACCCCTATATATGGAAATCTTAATTTTTTATATTTAAAAAAATACTTGTAACATATGTCATAAATTGTAAAGTGCACTCTTTTATTTAAAAAAACAAATTATCTAACACACTACTACAAGCCTAATTTATAAAAAATAATAATTTAATTCCCAATAAGTTTAACATCTCAAATGATACTTATATATTGAAGATATATTTTTATAAGTTATTATTTTATAATTACATTATGTTGAATTTATAAATTTTAATTTTTGATGGCGCAACTGTTGATGATTTCTGTGGCATTTGTATTTTCCTCAAGATCACTTAAGGCCACTTTTTCAGAGTACATTTTGCTAGCGGTAATGGAAACAATATGAAAGGAGGATTATTGGGTTTATGGGGTTTATTACTTTTTGCTTCTAGATTATCCATTAATAAAATGATGGTAGCTCGAGACTCAAAGGTGGCCATTGACTCGATTAATGCTAAATTGAATTTGAACTTGCTTTATCTTAATTCCTGGAAAGATAAGATCGAGAAATTAAAAGATAAATTTGATTCAATAAAATTTATGCATGTGCACAGGAAATTCAACTCAGAAGCAGACACTTTATCAAAGAAGGCTTTGAAGAAACCTACTAAATGGAGTTTTTATGAAGAAACTTTTGGAGGAGATGTAGTCAAAGCACATAACTACTACATATTTTAAAGACAGAACACTATATGACTTCATAGATCTAGCTGGAAACAATATTGATATGTTTTTGTAATTATCTTAATATGTATTTTGTATACATTTCACAGTATGAAGATAATCAGGAATAGGAATAGAACTGGTTATAGTCTTTTTGAACTATGATGAGATCATGAGACTTATGATCCATATATATTTGAAAGATTCAATTGATTCATAATAGAATAACAATAAAATAGTTGTAAATAATTTTTAAATTATTTATGCAAATAATCTAGATGGATTTTGAAAGTGAGAATATGTTTTTGTTGTAATTTTATGTGGCCACTACATAAGAGATCATCACAATTATACATGAACTCGTATCATAATTATATAATATATATTTAAAAAAATTATTAATTATAAAATTGAGTTCAACTAAAATATTTATTTAATTAAAAATATTTGTTATAATTTTAAAAAATACAAACATTATTCATAATATTTAATTAATTAAATGTAAATTTTGGTTTAATCAATTAAAGGAAAGTTAGATTTGGTTTAATTGTGAAAAGTCATTATTTTAATATTGAATAAAAAAATGTATTTTAATGATCAATAAATAATTAAAAAAAACTATTAATGTATATTGAGTGAATTGAATTAACGATGTTAATATAATTCACCTTTATTTGAATTCTGATCCCAAGAGTTACAAGACTCAAATCCTTAATCTCTCCTCAAACCAAAAGTATATGCACGTCTCACTAACTACACTATCCAATGAAGCTCAAATTTTGATTAACATGTTCGATATGAATTGCAAGTAGTTATATGAATCAACTGTTATAGATATGAATTGCAAGTAGTTATATGAATCAACTATTATAGCTTGTTATAGTTATAGAAGCAACAATAGAGTGAAATCCTTGATAACACTCATGATCATATAAATAAATAATTAATTAATTAAAAAATCTTTATATTATATAAAGTAGTAAAAATATCAACCATTTTTATTTGTTAAATAAAATAAACTAATCAATACAAAATCAACATTTAATTGTTGCCAATTATAAATATTATTTGGTTGAGATATATGTGCATCGTTTTTATTTATTTATGAGTTGAGGGAAGATAGTTTAATTAAATCATATACTTTTTTCAATAAATCATATATTTTTTCCAAATATGTGGATGGCTTAGGGTGTAATTTTTTTTAAGTGTGAAGTTCTCATAAATATATTGTTTTTAAATATTATTAATTTTTTTTTATATTTTTAAAAATATTTTTTTTATGAATAAAATAGTAATAATTAACTATGTGTGAAATCCTTGATAACACTCATATCATATAATTAATTAATTA
>JZKD02S1008201.1:0-13498 GCA_000966675.3 Picea glauca
CATGAACAAGTCAAATAATTGTTATAACATATATGGTCTAGACGATGAGATAATCATATCTACAACATTAGTGGAGGCCTGGTCTATAGTAGAGGATGATGGATGGTCAGGAGGAAGTGGTTCATCGACTCTTTGATCAGAAATAGGAAGTGGAGGAATAGGTGTTGCCTTCTCATCTAGGTGAGGTGAAGGAGGAGGATGAGGAATAAGTGTTGCCTACTCATGATCTGGGTGAGGTGAAGGAGGAGGAGGAGGATTTGGAGAAGGATCATGGCCACCCTAATCAATCGATGAGTTACTAGATGAATGGGTACTAGAAGAAGAGTGTGTATCATCGGGAGCCCTCCTAGTTGTTAGTATCCTAGTAGCTCTGACGATATGACACATAAGAGGCATCATATCGTGTGGCATATCTTTCCAAAGCTCCAAGACCATAGGATATGCCATGATGTCTCACATCAACATAGGGAAACTCCCACCTCGGCCAAATCTATATAGATTCGGTCACCCAACTCCAACCCGAATCTAGTATCTAGCCTACGAAGGATGTTGTTGGGTATGTGCACCTGAGAACCCTGACCCGTCACGGCCTCAAGAATCATCTCCTCATCGTCATCTAGTGGGGGAGGAGGCATGTCCCCAATGAATGTACCTATATCTACAAAATATATAGTACACAACAATAATTACACAATTTCATTAAACAATTTAATAAAATGAGTTAAAGAATGTGTTAGAATTAATTGTATTCTAATTAAGTAAGACAAAAAAAAACAATAATATTACCTCTAGAATTTGGTGGCTCATCTGGTGTGAAGAGGATGTTCATCCATCCTCTCCAATCCAACCCCGCATAAGGACACGACACCATCATGAATATGTGATTGACCTCACTAGCTAGTAGCCCCAGTGCGTTAGTGGAAATCCTGGACAGAATTTCTGGATGGCCCCTCTTGGGCATGATCTCACCCCACATGTGCATCTGCACCTGATTCATCAGCCTAAAAGGCTGATGAAAAAAATAGGCCTCATCTCCAGAAACCTCTCAAAAAATAAACAAAATAACGAAGCAAAAGGAAATTTCACCCTCCCATGTATCATAACATGACATCTATCTAGAGCTATATAAAAATGCCGCAAAAAATGGCAGGCCATCTAATACATTATTGCCTCTATACCAAATAATATAGATAATAAAAAAGAAGTTAACTAATGTGTTTCCCATCACTGGTAAAGTGTGCAATGGTCATCACTAATAGTGAGAGGCACCTAGCCTCCTCTGCACCAAAAGAATCAATCCGCAGCTATCCACCAGACACCTGAAAATCGGCTGGGGAAAGTACATCAACCCCAATATATCTCTGAGAGTACATGAGTTGACTCTCTGTTGCAACACCTACTAGGACATCAGGGATTTGGGGAAAATCCTCCCCTCTCCTATATATCCCAGTGATAAAATACATATCCTCCTCAGTGGGATGGTACCACTGATCATGACCGACACGAAATAACTTTCGATGGAAATCCCATCGACGGATCAGTTGCACCAAAAAACCAAAGTGCCCCTCCAGGGATGTAGCCTCCTCATATTACTTAAGGAGGCATACATTCCTCAAGAGGACATGGGTTGTTGTAGTAATAGGGTGGGGGTACAAATCCATCTCCCTCTCCCTCGCCTCCCAATCCCATACAACAACATTGTACAGGTCAACCCTCTGTTGTTGTTGATGTTGTTGTTCTCTCCACTGATGTATCTACATAATTAACATATGAAATACATCATCCTCATACATAAAACATACAAAAAGTCTAGTAAATGAGAAATTTATTTATAAATATGGATAAATAACCTCCTTCAAAAATTAAGTAAATTTCATCAGTGGTGCACCCCAAAAATGGTCAAGCACCATCCGCGGTGCGTATATGAATTGTGAGCATTGTCGATGGTGGTCCCTTATAACATAACACACTGTATAAAAAAATTAATATTATTTTATGTGGTGCGTTGTATAACCTTATTGCACAGGTGCATGCAGGTTATCCGTTGCACCGCCTAAAATAATAAAAACTTAAAATATTAAAGCATTGTAAAACAATTTTTTTAAAAATTGTTTTTGTGGTGCGTATCGTTTTCCCCACATGCACCGGTGCTTTGTAGGAAAGGTGACGCACCGCACCACTAATTTTTTTTAAATTAATAATTAAGGTACGTACGCATTTATACTTGTTTTTTTTTACGGCAATGTGTTGTGTAAGAATTAAAGCATCGGTGTATACATTTACCAACACACCGCATAAAATAATATATTTGATTTATGTGGTGTGTATTCTAACATAACTCTTGGATGTGTCTAATTCATGTTAAAAAATAGCTATATTTTTTTATTCGATGCATTGGTAATCTTATGCCTCGGTGCGTTAATGTTTACAAACACACTGCCATAAACATTTTGGCATTGTTTTTAGATGCACCCTGTAAATTTTTAGGGTGCACCAAATTTTACAATGGTGCATTGTGTAAGCATTAATGCACCGGTGCGTATTTTACCAACACACCACATAAAATAATATATTTGATTTACGTGGTGTGTATTTTAACGTAACGCCCCGGTGTGTTAACGTTAATTAGACGCATTGCCAAAATTAGTTGTACTATTATATGTGGTCCATCGATAAAATTATGCCCTGGTGCGTTCATGTTTACAAATGCACCACCATAAAAAAAATTGACATCGTATTTTGGTGCACCCTGTAAATTTTCAGGGTGCACCGACCATGGAGTGAGCCGAACGACTCGAACGCACCACATAGAAATTTTTTTAACACACCGCATAAAATAATATATCTGATTTATGTGGTGCATACTCTAATGTAATTCCCCAGTGCATCTAATTAACACCAAAAATTATCCATATTATTTTATGTGATGCGTTGGTAAACTTACGCCTCGGTGCATTAATGTTTACAAACGCACCACCATAAAAAAATTGGCATTGTTTTTCGATGCGTTGGTTCATTGTGTAAGCATTAACACACTGATGCATATGTTTACCAACACACTGCATAAAATAATATATATGATTTATGTGGTGCATCTTCTAACGTAATGCCCCGGTGTGTTAATGTTAATTAGATGCACTGCCAAAATTAACTATATTATTTTATGCAATGCATCAGTAAACTTATGCCCCAGTGTGTTAATTTTTACGAATGCACCACCATAAAAATAGTTTGAAATTCTTTTTTGGTGCACCCTATAAATTTTCAAGGTGCATCGACCGTGGTGCACGCCGAACGACTCAAACGCACGACACATAATATTTTTTTTAAAAAAATAGTGGAAATTTAACTAAATTTTGAATTTTAATCCGCTAAGAGTTTAAGTTATAAAAAAGAAAAGACATTACCTAGACATTTTCTCGTCGGGGAGGAATGGTTGGCATATAATCCAAAAAGACAAATTTCCCCACCGTTTGGAAAAATTCGAAAGCCACGCACTGAGAAACAAACGGAAGGAAGGAAAGCAAGGGAAGCACTAACGACATGGAATTTCAAAGTGGAAAAATTTTAACTGGTGCTTGAGAACTCTACAAAACTGAAAATGGTAAAAATGATTTTTTACCGCCTGTATTTTTTTTTTATTTAACCCTGTTGCAGTGCAATCGATTGTTAGAAACACCAGTGCATTTGTTTTTACCTAGCGCACCGGTGTATATATATTTTTTAAATAACCCTGCCACCGTGTGTTATTTTGAAGAGCAATTTGGAGCACTGGTGCGTCCATATTTAAGGAGCACATCGCAATATGTTTTTTAAATAACCCTACCACTGTGTGCCATTTGGTAAATCACCCATGCGTCCATATTTAGATATTTCACCATAGTATATTTTTTTAAATAGCCCAACCATGGTCCACCATTTTGTTAGAGAACTGGTGCGTCAGTATTTAAGGAGTGCACCAGAGTATATTTTTTTGAAATAACCCTACCACGGTGTACCATGTGTTAGGGCACCAGTGCATCCATATATAAGTAGCGCACAAGAGTATATATATATATTTAAAATAACCCTACCATAGTGCACCATGTGTTAGAGCACCGATGCATCGATTTTTTAAACGCATCGGTGCGCTCTATGTTTATAAAATCATCGTAAAAAAAAATTTGCTAAAAAATCTAGGTGTTAGCCTCCGATACTGTCTTCCACTAGAAAAATATTTTGGGGCTATTTTTATAGGTGCTTCCACAAAAACTTCCTCTAGAGGGTCTTTTCCTTGTAGTGTAATCTCCCCATATGAATATCCTCTATTTTCCTAGGACAATTAACTGCTAACTCTGCCCAATGTTAATTGTACTACAACCCCAAGCTTCCAATAACTATGGAGGTGACTTCTACATCCACCCCTTGACAGGTATTCAATAATTGGGCTCTCATACACAAACAAAAAATACATGGTTTCTTAGATGATAACAAAATTCAAAAATATGGTTTTGGATTAATACCCATAAACCATTTACCCCTTAGGAACCCATTAGACACTCCGAGGAATCCCCTCTCTCTTGTGATTAATCAACCCCCATCTTTCTCCATATTCTCAATAGTTGGTATCACATTATTTTTATTTAAAAACAAAAAATACATTTCACATATTACATCGCTTGGCCATAGCCATATTCATATCTACATTATGCATTAATTAAGCTGGGGATTATAGTGTTGATGTTACAGTTTTTCTTCAAGTTGTGATTTTTCATTTTATTAACACAAAGGATTATCCTTTATGAAACCCAAGTTCGATATGGAAGCATACAACCATGTCTCCCTATATATGATTCAGGTAACTCAGAAACCATCTATTTATCTGCTTCCTTTGTTTGTTTTGATTCACAATATGGATTCTTCCTTGATCGTATATTTGTCCTTAGTAGTCTCCCCCTATCTTTGACATCAATGAAAAAACTCTTTCCAACAAAATCCCCCTTTTTTGTTGATGACAACCCTTAGTCAATTTTGATACTGAGTTTCACAATTTTTCTCTTATCTAAGTTAGTTGGCTCCATATCTGCTTCAATTTTTTTCAAGTATCCTCCTTACTCTTTACTCTCCCCCTTTGACATCAATGTAAAATGGATTTTCTCCCCCTTTGACATCAATGTAAAATGGATTTTCTCCCCCTTACTCTTTACTATTTTATTCTTCATATCTCCAACCATCAACCTTCCTTCTTCCTACTGCTCCCCCTAAACTTTTGTTTCTCTTGAAGCATTTTAGTGATTGGATGACATAGTTACCACTCCCAATTTTTGTTTGAGATACTCAAAAGTTTCTTTAGGAATATATTTTGTAAATATATCAACAATATATTCCTTTGTACCAATATATTCCATCTTGACATTTTGTTCTGTGACTTTCTCTCTTAAGAAATGGTATTTGATTGGAATATGCTTTATCTTCAAATGCATAACAAGATTATTTGAAATATTTATTGCACTAGTATTATCACACAATATCGATATTGGTTGATCACACTCTACATTAATTTCCTTCAACGTTTGTTTCATCCAGAGTACTTGTGTACAACATGTTGTTGTTGTAATGTATTCGGATTTTGTTGTCAATACTGAGATTGATGATTACTTCTTGCTTAAATAAGATACTAATATTTTTCCCAGAAAGAATGCCTAACCACTAATTCTCTTTCTGTCATCAATACTTCCCAACCAATCTGCATATGTATATGCAGTTAGAGTGAAGTCCTTGATTCTTGAATACCGTAAGCCAAAGTCCAATAATGTGCCTTTAAAATATATGAATATTATTTTTACTTCTTGCACATGTGTTTCCTTTAGTGCATATTCAAATATTTCAACCAATCTTACTGCTTGCATGATGTATGGTATTGATGTCTTCACATATAGTAGGTTTCCAATCATTGACCTATATAGTGTTTAATTTTATTCTAGAGATTCATCATCTTTTCTCAACTTTCATCCTATGATAATCAATGTACTGATAGGTGCACAGTCTTTCATTCCAAATTTATTCAACATTTCCTTGATATATTTGTTCTGAGAAATGAATATATCTTTACTGGATTGAGAAATTTTCAACCCTATAAAGAAATACAATTCTCCAAGCATGGTTATTTGAAATTCTTTTTGCATTTATTCTACAAAATTTTGGCTCACTCTATCATCATTACTTCCAAAAATGATATCATCCATATAAACCACAATGATTAATATATCTTCATTGTCTATATTGATGTAAATATTGTTATATGTAGCTCCTCTTTTGAATCCTTGTTGTTGTAAGTACATGTCGAGTCTTGAATACCATGTTCTGGGAGCTTATTTTAGTCCATAAAGTGATTTATTCAATATGCAAACATAATCTTCATTTTTTTTAAATAATAATACTTTTGGATGTTAAATGTAAACTTCTTCCTCTATATTTCCATGCAAAATTTTTTACTTGATATCCATATTATACACCTTAAAAGTATTGAAGGTTGCAGATGCCAAAAACATTATAATGGATTCTAATGTTTCAACAGGAGCAAAGGTTACTTCAATGTCAATACCTTGTACTTGTGAATACCCTTTACATACAAATATTACTTTATTTATTACTAATTTTCCATCTTCATTTAACTTATTCATGAATACCCACTTTGTACCAACCACATTCTTGTCTTTAGGCCTTGGGACAAGTTTCCATGTCTGATTTTTCTCATTTTGGTTCAACTCTTCCTCCATAGAATTAACCCAATGTTGATCATAACAAGCCTTTGCAAAAAAATTAGGCTCTATTTTGGACAACAAAGAGAGATTTACTTGTTCATAAGTGCTTGCCAATTTTATCCTAGTCTATTTTTTAACATATTTATCACCAAAAATTAAGTTTTTTTTATGGTTCTTATGCACAAACCTTGATGGGGTTTGTGTATATTGGCATTCTATTTCCTCTTCCTCTTATTCTTATTCTTCATTTCCTTCTTATTCTTTTTTAACACACTCCATTCCTTTTGTTTTCAGTTTGTTCTTATGAGGTCTTGCTTCATCAATTCTGACATTTATACTTTCAACATTTTTTTGTAGTCTTTTGTTGTAACATCTATAGGCTTTTCTTCTTGATGAATAACCAAGGAAAATTACTTCATATTCTCTTGAGTAAAACTTGCCTAGATCCTCATCATCTCTTTTGATATAACACTTTCTTCCAAACATTCTCAAATGTTTGAAAAATGTTGGTCTACCTTTCCATAATTCATAGGGTGTCTTATCATCATTAACTATGATTTTCCCTCTATTTAGAATGTAAATTGCAATCTAAAATGATTTTCTCCAAATATTGTTTCATTCAACATTTTCCTAACAATCTCTTGTGCATGTCTATTTTTCCTTTCATCCACTCCATTTTGTTGAGTAGTTCTTACAGTTGAATAATGTTTTTTTATTCCATCAGTTTCACAAAATTCTTCAAATTCATTGTATGTAAACTTGCCTCCATTATCTGATATTAAAATTTTTATTTGAAGGTCAGTCTCATTTTCAACTAAAACTTTGAAGGATTTAAAATTTTCAAATTCCTTAGATTTATTTCTAAGAAAGGAAACTTGAGTCATTCTAGTATAATCATCAATAAGTAACATAAGATAATTTTCTCCTTGCAGAATTTGTGTTCTTGTTGGTCCATAGAGATTTGTATGCACAAGTTCCAATGGCTTGGATGTTGTATAATCCTTTGTCTTAAATATTACCATTGATTGTTTTCCATGAAGACACTCCTTACAAATAATGTTTGTGTAATGTCCCCATTTTTTGATTCCCCTGCTTTGTAGTCAGGGGCGACCTTATGAGCTTATGTCAACCTGACTACAGGGGTAAAATGAGGTTAATAATGAGATTGGGAAATTTGGAGGGGTTATATCGGGCCCATACTAGTCAATTCACCATATTTCATCATTAGGATAATTTCTGAACAATTCACTCTTGGTTTTGTGCCATTCCAACGATTTTCGTAATTTTGGGTTATTATTGAGCATACTTTAATTAAATACACTAAATATATTATATGGATCATATTTTATGAGGGGATTCCTTCATGTAATAGCTCGTTGGAATCGGGACGGAAATATCTAGAGGTTGGGATGATGGAAAAGGGACTCTAGCATCTGAGAATGTTTTAAAATCCAATTCAACACTTTCCGACATTAAAAATGGGTTAATAAAAAGGGGCGTTTTAAGTGACTTTAAGTTTATAAAGTCACTTTACTTTATGAAAAGGGTAAAAGGGTCCAAAAGGGTCAATGAAGAGTTAAAAGGATAATGAGGGCATCCTTTCTCTCATTATTCACTCTACATTTTCTAAAAAGAAATTGAGAGAGCTCTTTGTGGCTTTGCAAACTCTGGGGACAAAAACACTAAGGGAGATTTCAAAGAATGGTTTCGGTGGTGAGAATATACACCCTATCTAGTCCATTTAGAGAATATGTCATGTAGATATACTCATTGTGCTTCAAATGGATTAATATTTCTTTTGCGGTAGCGGAATCTTCACAGTCGATTGCTGATATTTCCTTTGTGACGAAGCATTTTCTTGTGTGGCAGAATATCCTTTATTTAGAAGTTGTTGTTTCCTCTTTAGGGGTGATTTTACTAAATAGGGAGGTTGAGACTTCATTGAGTAGTCAAATGAGAGAGGAGATGATCGATTTGGGTCAGAGGTAAGCTAAGTTATGTTGGCAAAGAGTCGAGTTTCCTACCAGGAGGTTGCATTCTCTCTTTGGGAGCCGATTTCTCATATTATAATCTTATTATTTGTTGAGGGGTTCATTCCATAGAAGGAGATTTTGATTTTTTGTCATTGGGGGATCGATTTATGTCATTTTGCATGGAGTAATAAGTCATTTTCATCTACAACATATTTATCATTTTCTGAAGTTGCTACTCACATATTTTGGGACCATACGTCTCCATCTGTAGGCTTGTTATCTTGTGTACGGGTCATTGTTCCATATTTACTATACAACAATATATATATAATCTTGAAGATAGTCCACCAAATAAATCAGTTTTTGCAGCCTCTATTGTGCATTATGTGTTGGAGTTTTAATGCATTTTTTCTGTTATGGGTGTTGGGGGGGAAGATATGTATATGGATATTATTATTTTAGGAGTATGATTTTGAAGTGATTGTGAAACAAGGAAAATTAAATACAGGACCTGATCATTTTTCGCACATATTAACAGGGGAAGATGCAGGAAATTTGGATGACAATCTACCATATGCGCACTTGTTCACTGTATAGATGGTTGGTGATTACTTTTGTAGATATTGTCTAGTTCCTGAGCACAGGAGTAGCCACACCCAAATTTGCAATTGTGCAAAAGAAACAACTAGTAGTAAAGGAAACATATTATCATCTCATAGCCGGGAATTTGTATAAGTTGGGCACAAATGGTATTCTTCAGTGATGTGTATTGGAGCATGAGAGGCCTATCACACTATTGGAGGCACATGAAGGAATTGTGGGAGGCCACTATTCAGGGAAAGCGATGGCACATAATATTTTGCATGTAGGACTTTGGTGGCCCACCCTTCATAAGGATGCTAAGGAGTTATGTTAGACCTGTGATGTCTTTCAGGGAGTCGGGAAGACATTCATAAGAGACAAGATTCCTTTAATACCACAATTCACGTTGCAGGATTTTAATAAATGGGAAGTTTATATCATTGGATCGATCAACCCACTAGAAAAATAGTCAAGAGCAAGATATATAATCACTGTGATAGATTATTTGACCCGATGGGTTGAAGAAAAACCTATTAGAGATCGCAACTCAGAGACTAGTGTGCAATTTTTATTTGAGAATGTTGTTACAAGATTTGGATGTTCGAATATCCTTATGAGTGATCATGGGACCCATTTTTTGAACAAAACAATTGTTTATTTGATAGAATAATTTCATATTTATCACTATAATATCACACCTTATCACCCTCAGGCGAATGGAAAAGTGGAAGGATTTAACAAGATCCTAGAGCATGCATTGATGAAGATATGTAATGTAAATCGATATGACTGGGACTTGAGGATTCCTGTAGTACTATGGGCATATCGGACTACATGTAATAATTTGATAGGACATACACCATTCTGATTAGTATATGGCTAGGAAGCGTTTATTCCCATGGAGTTCATTGTGCCAAGTTTGTTCATTGTCATGCTAACAAAGCTCATAGAGTCTGGTGCAGTAGAGAAAAGACTATCAGAGCTAGTGGAACTAGAGGAAGAGCGTTTCATCGCATGATTTCATCAGCAAGTTTAGAAAGCATGAAAAAAGGCATGGCATGAAAAAAATATTAAACAAAAGAAATTCCAGATGGGAGACCTAGTTTTGATCTATGACAATAATTTTTTACAGCAACCTAGAAAGTTCCAAATGCATTGGTTGGGTCCTTACATGATAAGATCTATCACAAAGGAAAGTGTTTTTCAGTTGGATAAATTGAATGAGGAAATCATGGAAGGAATGGTAAATGGCAGTCGAATGAAACTGTATAGGGGGATTCATGCTTCCGTTCACTATTCTAACTCTGCAGGACATGTACCATATTATTTATATTATAGTATTTGTATTATAGAAAAAGAAAAGAAAAAGAAATAAAAGAGATTGAGGTAAGACACAACAAACATTTGAATAAACATGAAGCTTGAAGTTCTGAATCAGGAATTCTTCAAACAGTCAAATTAGCAGAAAAAGGGATGAACAAGAAAATGTCGCAGAAAGAAAGAGAAAGGCGTGTAGGAAGGAGAATTGAATTACACGCAAAAAGTTGAACTGAATTGTGCACAAAAAGATCTAGGATAAAGACCTACATGGATTAAGGGAAAAGAATTAAAAAAAAAACATGATGGAGATACAGTGGAAACGCATAGTAATAAATGAAAAGTGACGATGCGATTTTGACATGATGGAAAATCTAGACCACAGTCCGCTAGAAAATACAAAAATAATGCAGGATTTGAACGAGAATTGAATGTGAACAAAATCAGATGGGACTGAGAATTTTGGTCTGAAGAGGAAGATAGCAGTTGGAAATATCGTATAAAAGTAGACAAGGGGTGACGAGAAAGGGTTATTGTTTAATAGACATTCCAAGAGAAGATAGAGCTAGCGAAGAGATGAGTGAGTTGCAAATAGAGTTGAGTTATAGAAAGACATGGTGCCACCAAAGGCAGGAGAATCCACATCACAGACTAAGAAACCATGCACTAAGAATACATATATACCAATACAGGAAGAAGCCCCAAGAGAAAAGGAATTAGAACAATTCAAATTTCCTAGGGCATATGTGCCACCCAGGAAGCCAACAACAAAACCAGTCAGATTGCCCAAGGAGCCGAAGTACGACCTTGTTACATCGGTGATTCCACCTAGGGTCACTGTTGAGGGATATATGTTGGGTGAAATAGGAAGCCTATATTTTTCAGACCATGACCTTATAGATGTAAAGAAGTTTCCAGAGTTAGCACCACATAACTACCTGTGTATATCAATCATCCCAAACTCACTAGCACTCACAATCGAGTCACATGAGTGGGAAACATGACTATATCAAATAGGCATATTGAACTTGTTGGAGATCCCACATTTTTGTAGAAGCACAAAAAAAAAAATATGTGTCAAGTTATTGTTGAGTTACGTCCACATAGGTTTCTGATGGTTGGATAGGGAAGTGTCGATTGACACCCAACTTATTGCACAGATTACATGATTTTTTTCAGCAGGGGAAGACCCACTACCTGTATTCACGGATAAGACTCACGAGAAATTATTAGCAAAAAGGATGAAGGAAAAATATTGCACGCATAGAGGAACACATAGATTGGGAATAGTGAGAATCAATGATGATTTTTTCAGGTTTGTGACGTAGGTTCTAGCTTGAAATTTACTCAGGAAGTGTCGTAGAGATCAAGTGCTAGCAGGAGTAATAGAAGCAACATATAAATGCACAACAAGAGTGCAGATGAACTAGGTGACATTTTTAATGAACCAGTTATTAACCAACTATAGGGAAGCACAGCATAAATGAATGAAGTTTCATTATTCTTGGCTATTGATTTTAATTTCNTTATTTCATTGTAAATATGGACCGTTCATTATAAGGTCACAGATCTAACGGTAGAAATTATGTTAGGGTTTTTTTCCCTAGAAGGAAACCCTCTGTTATGAGGGAAATGTATTGCGTCTATGCATTATTACGAATATTGTATTCTAAGATAGGATACTGTGAGAGAAAGAAGAGGAAGTTACAACGGTTTTGCTATAGGTTGTATCCCTTCATTTGTTGTATAATAATAAAGGAAGGACCTGGAAATTTCTCTAGTGGACATAGCCCACACTTGGTGAACCACGTATATCTATGTCTCTATTGTATTATGTATCTTTTGTGTTTCATTTCCTCATTTTTTTTTATTTTATTGCTCTGCGATCCTGTTTTTCTAACACTGTAACAACCCTAGTTAAATAGTTTCTTAAGGTTTATCGAGTATAGTTAATTAAATAATTAACTGTCCTAATGTGTATTAGTTAAATAATGATTATTTATTAATAATATTTATTAGTTAATTAATTAATAATTTATTTATTGATTAATATATGATGATTAATTAATTAATTGATTAATTAACACATTTAATGTTCGGTAACAAATTAAAGGCTTAATAGTCCCCGAGGTGTAGGAGAATCGGTGATAGAGTGTGTTGTTAAGCCACTCTGTGTTGTTAAAGTCACCGGTTCGAAACATGCGAGGACAAAAAATCCAACCATGTTAAGGGTTGGTGTGGCTCGGGCCAGATGCGATCCCCGGGTGATTTTGACAGCTTAGATGCCCCTCAGTCGCGGTTTCTCAAGCCACAAGTTAATCATGTAGCCAACAGGTCCCGCACAAATTAACAAACAAATAAAAAACAAATTAAAGGCTTAATAACTTTTAATTCATTATTAGAAAACTTTACGTATGCAGGGATAAAGCATTGAATGGAGGGATAGGGTATTGAATGGAGGGATAAGGTATTAAATGGAGGGATAAGGTGGGTGGCATTAAAGGAAGGTAGGAGGCGGTGAATGAGGGGAGGATATGAGGGGGCAGAGGCATTCGGGAGAAGGTTTTTTGGAATTTTGGGGAAAGGGAGCATTTTGAGAGCAGGGACTGTATTTTCTATTTGGGGTATTTTTCTGGTCTAGAGTTTGGGTGGACTGTTGCAGGGGTGCATCGATTGTTGGGAGTTTTGGGCTCAGGGGCCAAGAATCCTCATGGAATCTTGGAGCTAGGGAGTCGGATAGGCTCTGTTCTTAGCTAGCAAGGAGGAAGGATTCAGTTTTGGGCAGAGTTTGGGCAGAGAAGCAATGAGGACAGACAGAGATTGGAGAAATAGCATCAGACAGAGGTATGTATTTTCATGAATATGTTGTGTTATGTGGTTTTT